>PVJS01024585.1:0-28538 GCA_004027185.1 Glis glis
TGATCCTCCTGTCCTAGCTTCCCAAGTAGCTGGTATTACAGGCATGTGCCACTATGCATACCTGGCTAAAGTAAGCCTTCTTAATCTGAGTTTTTAAAAATTTACTTCATCAAGACTAAATGGCTTGCCCCAAATCTCATGCCTGGTATACAGTAGAGCCAAGTCCAATACCTTCTGCCTTCTTATATGGCTATTTTGAATATTACTTTTTATCAAAGAACACCTTTGCTTTTTTTTTTTTCCGGTACCGGGGATTGAACCCAGGGGTGTTCTACCTCTGCGCTATACCCCCGGCCCTATTTTTTTTATACTTTATTTTGAAACCGGGTCTCACGAAGTTGCGGAGGGCCTCACTAGGTAGAGAGAGAGAGAGAGAGAGAGACAGGGAGAGAGAGAGCTGAGGTTGGCTGCGAACCCGGATCCTCCACTCTCCGCCTCCCAAAGTACTGGGATTACAAGCGTGTGCCACCACGCCCGGCTCACCTTTGCTTTTTGAAATATATGCTTAAAATATGTGCTGCATTTGTAAGTATGTTTTAAAATTACATTCCAGGGTCAAATTTATTTCCATAGGAATGTACCTCCAATTTTATAATTGTATCAGTGGGAAAATAAAAGAGGCTGTATGGAATTGTGCTTTATTGCCAACTCCGTGGGAGAGGTGTGAGAATTATAAGCCTAGAAATAGAAGACAGAAAATATAGTCAGCAATACAAAAGCACTACCGTCATCAATATAAGATATTTGAAAGTTGCAAAGCTCCTTCCTTCCTTCCTCCCTTCCTTCCTTCCTTCCTTCCTTCCTTCCTTCCTTCCTTCCTTTCTTTCTTTCTTTCTTGGTGTGGGGAGTGAACCCAGGGATGTTCTACCTCTGAGTTACACCCCAGCCCTATTTTATTTTTTATTTTGAAACAGGGTCTCACTAAGTTGCAGAGGGCCTCACTAAATTGTTGAGGCTGGCCTCAAACCTGGGATCCTCCTGTCTCAGCCTCCCAAGTACTGGGATTACAAGTGTGCGCCACTATGCCCGACTGCAAAGCACCTTTATTTCTAACAGGACGTCCAAGAACCCTGAACTTTGCCACAGTACAGTTTATTGTAAAGTAGATGCAATATAGGACAGGAAACAAGCCATACCTATAAAAGGAGTTTAGTTCATTACTCAAGTCCCAGCTATATTGTTATAAGAGACCTAACTTATAAAGAAAGCACAATGTGAAACTTAATGATGAGAATCCCATGTCATTTTTAAAGATATTAAATAATTTAAAAAATTCCAGGTCAATTTATCTGGTACTAAAATAAAGATGCCAGAAATAAATAGCAGCTGTTTAACCATGTACAGCAACATTGCACAACATTTCGGGACAGGAGGCAAAGATGAATTATGCTGATAGGCTGTGAAGTGGCAGCATTATTTGTGCCTTCTCTTTTAGCCATCAGTCTTGCCTTTCCACGGCTCCTTTTACATGATTCCACTGAAAAATGCAAAATAGCTCAATCCATTCATTTTCTTTATGTTCCCTGCAAATAAAACACCAAAGCTGTAATTTGCTAATCATATTTCATCACTCATGACAATCGCTAGCATCGAGTTATGGTTGGTGAAATCACTAAGCGTCTGCTTGGCTGTTATTGTATGAAGAAGGCTCATTTTGGCAATGGAAGAATGTGTTGATCAAGAGCAATTCATAGCATCACAGATCCCGTACAGAAATGTAGGTCCCAGTAGAGATTTATTTTTATCCTATAGTGACTCTCTATTTTCTATGACAATGCTGAAGATTATTGACCTAGATATTCAAAACAGTGGATTGACCCATCCAGTTGGGTGAAGGCCATGGGGATTGGATACAATGGAAATCTTTCCTTTCATTGTGGTACAATTTCCAGTGGAAAATGTCTCTGTTGGTGACTTCAGCAGTGGTCCAACTGTCTGGTATGGTGACTGAGCACTCAGGCACATCCAACTCTTGACACATGATAGTTCCATGATGCTGATAATGTAGATGACATTGCCAAGAATCCTTTCTTTTAATTAGAAGAGGCCGTAATATTTGTGAGTCAAACCATTTTGCAGAATGTTTCAAAATACACAATAGATTTCATTTAATTTCCCAACAACCTGAAGAGGTAGGTATTATTAGTATCTGAATGTTTTAAAGGAGGAAGCTAAGGCTCAGAAAGATTAGAGTCACTGGTTAAGTCATATGACTAATAAATAGCTGAAATCAGTTTGATTTCAGGTCACTGGTCTCCCAAGTTCATTGTTATTTTCTTTAGAACACACTGCTATTTCTCAGTAGCTGGGTGCACATAAGAAATTCTCATGGATGAATGATAGACTCAAAGGCAGTCAGTCCGCAGATGTTAAACCCAGGCTAAGTTAGCAGATGAGAAGTACAGGCTCAATGATCTCTGGATCAACAAGTAGTCTGTGTCTCATCCCAGAATTTCTGTAAAAAGTTTGAGCTCTTGGGGGTAGCTTGTTCAAACCATTCCTCCTAGTTCATGTTCCCCAATTGTCTACAAATTCATTGGCACACCAAACCCCTCTACCCCATTCATGATGTGGAAATTGACTTGTTATAGAGAAACATTTATAGAACATGTATTTTTAGACCCTAACTTTATTGTGTAGGCAAATATAAGTTTGGTTGGCTCAAAGTCTTCTCTTTTATATCCTCTATACTTCCCTCTTCTTCTGCCTCCTATGACCTTATTTCTCATATATAGCCATGAGCCACATAATGATGTTTTGGTCAACAATGGCCTGCTTAGATGACAGTGATCCCATAAGATTATATTGAGCCATATAGCCATATTAGCTAGAGCCATTGTAGCCATATTAGCTTTTGTAAGTACACTCTATAATGCTTGTGCAATGATGAAATTGCCTAACAACACATTTCTAGGAATGTATACCTGTCATTAAGTGACACATGACTGTAGTAGTAGAGATTGTAGAATGAATGAGCACATGATGTTAGCTTCCCAGTGCTGTGACAAAATACCCAAGATAATCACTTTTTATGGTTTATTTTGGCTCACAGTTTTAGAAGTTTCAGTCCATGACCACTTGGCCTCATTGCCTTTGGGTATGTGGCAAGGCAGCCCATCATGGCAGGAGCTAGGTAGTTGCCGCCTCCTTCCTATGGGGCCTGTTTGCCCTGTGCATATTTACTCCCCACAGAGTCACTTAAAATATACAAAGATGAAGTCACATTTGGATCTGACACTGTGAAGGACCCTCTAACTTCAGCCTTAGTGAAAATTCTTGCCTTGGAGTGGTAGGGGCTCTCTTCCATGTTCCCATGGTATTCAGTATCTCCCTTTCTGCAGGATTTACCCCATGGGATTGTGAATATCTATTTACATGTCTCTTTTCCCTCTTTACGAACAAGGAGCCAATGTCTGTATCCATAGCACTTGACTGACATTTGCACACAATAAGTGCTCATTAAATGTTTAATAATAATGGGCAGTTTTTACTGTGCATTTACTCTGTGCCACTGTTTTAAATGCCTGTGTATACTAATTCATGTACTTCTCGCATCAATAAAATTATCTTCATCTTATTGATGAGGAAACTTAGGTTTAGGGGTGTGAGCTACCTGCCCAAGGTCTCGTAGCTCATAAGTGATAGCTCTGGCGTCTGGGATTTGAACCTGGGTCTTCTGATTTGAGAATGCTCTTAACCACTGCTCTTTGCTACCTTTAAGACATTAACACTCACCATAGAAAATTTGGACAAGAAGTCCGGGTATGGTGGTGCACGCTTGTAATCCCAGTACTTTGGGAGGCGGAGACGGGAGGATCCGGGTTCGCGGCCAGTCTCAGTTCTCGCTCTCTCTCTCTCCTTGTCTCTCTCTCTCTCTACCTAGCGAGGCCCTCCGCAACTTCGTGAGACCCAGTTTCAAAATAAAGTATAAAAAAATAGGGCCGGGGGTGTAGCGCGGAGGTAGAACGCCCCTGGGTTCAATCCCCAGTACCGCAAAAAAAAAAAAAAAAGAAAAGAAAATTTGGACAAGAAAAGAAAACGCAGCCAAGAGAAAAATATTATTTTCTTTATTATTTTACATATAAACATCATTCTGCCACCTAGAGATAACTACACTCAGTATTTTCTCTCATTCTGTGGGTGGTATTTTGTATGGAAGAGTTTATTCTGTAAATGAATTTATAGCTATTTTTTATTTTCAGCATTTTTAATGACAAAAATATCCTTACATGAATGAGTGGATTATTATTTACCCAAACATTCTCCCATAATTGGGCACTGTGTTTTTCCTTCCAGTTTTAAATGATTCTGTAATTAACATTTTTTGTGCATAAATCTTTTGTGCATATTATATTTTTGTGTGCTTCACAGAAGAGGCTATTATTGATATTTTTGATACGCATTGCCAAATTGCTGTCTACAAAGATGGTACTAATTTACACCTCCACCAGCAGGGTCTAAGCAGGCCTTAGAATGCCTCGGAGAGAATGTTTGGGAGAAGGTTTGTGCAGGGATTGGAAGATTCTGTCTAAGGAAAAAGAGGCAGCTCCAGGAAATGGAGTTAAGCAGTGCTGGCCTAACACCCCTGCTTTTCGCTGTCATAGAAATGAAACAAAGGCTGCCCAAAGCGGGCCTGAATTCTACTGTCTCTGGCTGCACACCCATTTTAGTCTAAGTATTGGAATTGCTCCAGTCTTGCTAAGTGTCCCAAGTCATTAGGCCTTAGTTCAACAGTAGGATAATGTTATAGTTTTAAATTTGAGGGCCGGGTGTGGTGGTACATGCTTGTAATCCCAGTACTTTGGGAGACGGAGACCGGAGGATCCAGGTTAGCGGTCAGCCTCAGGTTTCTCTCTCTCTCTGTGTCTCTCTCTGTCCCCCTCTCTACTTAGTGAGGCCCTCCGCAACTTCGTGAGAACCGGTTTCAAAATAAAGTATAAAAAATAGGACCGTGGGTGTAGCTCGGAGGTAGAACGCCCCTGGGTTCAATCCCCGGTACCACACACACACAAAAAAAATAAATAAATTTGACCAAAGGGTAATTGAACACCTTTCAAAGACAAAGCAGCCCATCAAGAAAATATTCTTAAAACTGTCTCTCTTGTGCCTGTGTTGTGTGAGATGTCAGGGGTAGTGTGGGGGAGGGAGGCCAGTTGCAGAACAGTAGCCATTAAGAAGAAATCAGCTGATCAAAGGAATTGACTCTGCCATTTTCCCAGGTTTTCTGAGCTTGTTTTGTTAGCTTTGGCACACTGCAGTGAATTGAGGGCACCATGCTGTGGCCTTTTCATTAATACCTGGGAGGCTGTCTCAAACCTATGGTGCTCTGGTATAAGAATGAGAGATATATAATTCACCAAGTGTCTAACTTCATATCTTGTAAGACCCCAGTTTTAATTATCCAAGAGGAGCATTTACTTTTCTCTGTCTTTATCTTATGCTTTGAGTTTTTTTTTTTTTTTTTTACTTTCTCCCATCTTTTCCCTCCCTCCTTGCTCTTGTTAACTCTAGCAATTATGTCTTGACTGCAGGGCACTCATATTTCCCTTCCAATACATTCAGAGGCTCTATTTTTATTATTTGTCTTCACAATAACTATAGTTACCTGTTTATGTAGCTTGAGTTTTCTTTTTTTAAATCCCCAATACAAGTGCGCTTGGCTTACCTTGCTTAGCAAGAACACGGCTTCTGTCCGTTCCAGAGCAGCGGACCTGGCCTCCCGGTGAATGATTGCAATGGAAGCTACAGCTTATTTGCTGGAACAAAATTGCTTCCTTTGACAGAAAGAACAAGAATCCACTGGGAGAGAATTGATGGCATTTTCCTTGGGCATGTGAAAGCTTTCATTCTGGCAGGTAGCTTTTTTAATTAACACCATGGGTTTTGCAATCAGATAAACCTAAACCGGAGGGCTGGCTCCACTTAATAGCTTATGAACTTAGCAATGTTTTCTCAGTCTCAGTTGCTTCATCTGCAAAATGGGGATAATGACATTTACCCTATAGGGTGTTTGGAAGAATTAAGTGAGGTAAATCATGCAGACCACTCAGCACAAGGCCTGGCCTGTGTGCTCGGTAAATGTTAGCTACAATTATTTTAATCATTACTTTTTATCATCATCATTATTAGTTTGACTCATAGAATTTCTCACATGACCTATCCTATAGGAAGAATTTTTATTTTCTTTTAAAATGCAGCCACTCTTTGTCTGATAATCTCCTCATCTGAACGTGAGGGGAAGTCCTTTTCCAGCAACCTGTTAATATTGTGATAGGAATTGCATGTTTGCCGTATTTCTTCTCCTTTTTCTATTGTTTAGGAAACAGCCGTCTATTTCCATGGCTTACCCAATAGTGTTTGATTATGGGGTTAACTGATCCCTAAATGGATAGGGAAGAACATGGAGATACCTGAGAAAATATTTATGAGGAAGAAAGCATCGCAGGCATAAATACATATCCAGCATGTAATAGAATCCTTCAAAACAGTGCTTTGAGCTGGCACCTGGATGCATGGATGAGAACTTGCTGATATAATTTCACTCCCACATGCTCTCTCCTATGGTGCTGACTAGAAAAACAATAAAATATTAATAACCAAAAAAGGGCCTTCCTGAAGATGCAGCATGTTATGACAAGTTGTAAGGCATTAGCGACAATTCTGTAAGATGTCATTTGAGGCGTAGATTTTCAAAAAAGCCTGCCCCAAAATCTATGGTATGCTTGATTCAAATAGGCTGCTGTGGGCTAACGTGTCTCCTTGCATTTTACCTTTCATTGCTCCAATTCCCTTGCACAAATTTTCCCTTCCCTTTCCTCCCATGATCAATTTCCCACTTGCACAAAGCATCAAATCTCTCAAGGCTAGGTTCTCAATATTTAGTAAAGCTTTCCATCTTTCTATTCTGTAATTCTGGGAGGTGAAGGGAAAAGCAAGAAGCCTTTAAAGTCAGTAAGTAATTTTTCTGTGGGTTTTAAAAAATCCTTTTTAGTTCTTCTGGGTCTTGAATCATTTTAACAGATTGTCAACCCACCCTCTTGGGCTTTCTTCTCATGTAATAAAATGAGTAGAAGACAGTAAACCCATTTGGTTGGAACCCAGTTCCCTGGTTAAGTTTCTGATCTTCATATAGGCAGCTGGACTTGCTGACTTCACCATCACAACCTTGAAAAACACTGGTCCAGGGCAGGAGGAGAGAGGGAGAAGGCCACGTAAAACGATCCCTTCCTCTGTGCCACCCCTGCTCCAGCCCCCAAGAGAAATAGCTGAAAGTCCTTGTCTTTTGGTGGTAGTGAAATGGACGTATTTTAATATGCAGACTCTTTATGGGTCTAGATGGAAATAATTGCAATTTTTACAAATATGGTCAAAATATAATTTTTTGGAATACTTAGTGGCAGGGAATGGGGCATGAGGGATATAATTCATCTTCTAGGTGGGACACTCTTGGGAAAATGATGTGAAAAGAAGATGTTTCAGACTCGGTGTTCAAGCAGGAGAGAACTCAAGTGCTCTGCATGAAAATAAAACAGGTTTGGGGGAATCAGTTGATCCTTATCAGATGGCTAGAAGGGGAAAGCTTGTAGAGGGACTTATGAAAATAGTGACACCATGTAATTCTTATGGGGTGATTTCTGCATCCCAGGGACTGTTTCTAAGTTCCTTTGTGTTGTGCTCACAACTCCATACATACTATGGTAGGTGTGTGATGTCACAGAGGCACCAGGACATGCAGACATGGACATCAGAGGATTGTTTTAGGATTAGAGTATGTGAAATATATGTGGGCAGTGCCACGGGGAATGTAGAAGGAATGATCCAAATGCTCTTGCAGTTGCTACCTCTGCGGTCTGTCATCTGTTGTACAGTGTGCATCTATAATCCACGTACAGTCAGCCCTCCATTTACATAGCTTCTGCATCTATGGATTGAACATATTTGAAAAAAGAAACATATCTGAATTGAATATGTACCAACTTTTTCTTGTCATTACTCCCTAAACAATATAGTATCTCAACTATTTACATAGCATTTACATTGTCTTAGGCATTGCAAGTAATCTAGAGATGATTTAAAGTATACGGGGCAATGTGCATAGGTTATTTGCAAATATCACACTATTTTATGTAAGAGAATTGAGCAGCTGCAGATTTGGGTGCCTATGGGGGATCATAGAATCAATCACCCTCAGATACCTAGAGATGACTGTATTTACCTTATTGCGTAATAATGTTTTTGCTTTTTCTTGTCTTGCTTTTTACAAAACAAAAACAAATGCTTTCAGCTAAAAAAAAGGTGCACATTTAATGATAGTTATGTGTTCAATAATTTTTTCTCAAGGACGTTGCTGATGAACATGAAACTCACCCAAAGGCTTGTCAACATGTGCTATACACTCTGGTGGCTGTACTAACATAACTGGCCACAGGTGAACCCAGAAAACAAAATGTTATAAAAAAGCTATTTAGAAATTTTCTAACAATTTAAGGAAGATTATTACTGGCAGTGATGCTTTAACATGTATAGGTATGTTTATATGTCACTCTGGGAAGTGTGACTTTCCATTAGGTAAAACGGTTGGTCTTGTAAGTTAATTTTGCTTAATTTTGATTTTTACCTCTTCTTGCGTGTGTAAGAAAAGCAAATTGATAGCTATTAATGAGGTGGGCCTATTAGCAGATGATTATAAATGATGCAATTTTACATTAGTTTCTTCAAGAGAAAACCAGTTAATTTAAATAATGGTTTGATTCCCTCCCCCACTCATGGACTCAAGGAAAAGCTTCTAAAGGTTTATTCTGCCAAAGATGTAGCATCTGACATTACTGTACACGTCATTTAAAAACAACTCAACAACAAAAATAGCAGAGGTACTACAGATATAGATTTTGGTGGAGCACAGCAAAATGGGAAAAATTGTGTTATTACTAAATTAAGAAATCTCTGGAACAGAAACATATTTGGAATTAGATGCAGAGCGTTCATAGTTCATAACTGAATCCAAATAAGCTGTGATGGTCTCCCAACAAAATAGAAGCTATAGTTGACAGACATAAATATTTCTATTTATACACTGAGAAACTAAACTGAAAAATATTTGTGATAGAGCTGATATTGAGTTGAAAAAGTGCTGCAGACTGGCAGACTGTGCTTTTTATCTTTTCTGCATGTTCTTAGAGTCTAGAAATGCTTGAAAGACTACTTTGGAAATCAACCCAAGCATACTACAATATATATTGACCTTTTATTATTTTTTTAAATAAATGAGTCCTCTAAATTGTGTTTGCATTTTGCTCAAAATCAGTTGGTAACACTTAGTGGAGCATTCAAAGTATGGTGAGTCAAAGACTTCAACTCCTGAAGCTTGTAGGAAAATGTAATTATTGAAAACAGAACTTCTACCCTCAAATCTAGAGGAGGAATTGAACAAATTAAATAATTAAAAATTGAGATTAAATAATTAGGCTTTGTAATATCTTGCTTTATAGGAAGAGTATTTGGATGAATTCTATACAGGAATTGAATAAAATTGAGAACCTATGCTTCGTTAGCATCTAAATTTAGCACAACATCTTTAATAGCATAGAGATAATTTGCTTGATGAGTTTTATCTTATAAAATATTTTCCAAAGAAAGTTTCCCTGAGTAAAGAATAAATGACAACCCATGAAAAAATTTGGACTGAAATATTAACAGATTTTGATAAGAAAAAAATTAGAATTGAGAATATCTTCCATTTATCAGAATTAGTTCTAGGCTTAATGAGGTGTCTTAGTACCTATAGAAAGAACATTTTCTTTATTAAAAATACTGTGGTCAACTGAGAAGAATCAGTTGGAGGTGTCAATAAATTCAAATTTATGGAATATAAAATTCAACTTTGAAAACATTGTGATTTTATGAAAAAAATTTAAAAGTATATATGAAGACATATTCTTCAGAAAAATATCAACAACATGCTCTCAGATTTATAGACATAAATTCAGAACTGATTATAACAAGTGATTAGGAACTAAGAATAATATTCTGCTTATATTATTTTTAAACATTTGGATAAACCAAAATAAATTATAAACTTTTGCTTTGATGTATATTTATTTTTTATTTGTAGAAATGATTTTACCTTTGAAAATAACTTATGACTTGAACTATGCTGTAGACCAACCATCATATAAACCAATTAGTTAATCTAAAAATGCATAATTTTAAAAAATTATACAGTTTTATTTATTTTTCTTTCACTCTCAAAATTATCCCAGTGTGGATAGTAAATTATATATTCATGTAGTTAAAACAGATGTCTATTTTGAGTGTTCTTTAAACACTCAAATTTTGCCTAATTTATGGCTTTTGACAATGATTCACAACCATCCATCCACTTCCAGAGTCTGAATGCCAAGAAGTGGAGAATATGTATTAACGAGTAGGAAATTCCTCCATTGGGACATGAGTATCAATTATACCTTGGGTATTGATGGTTTCACTTCCTCCTTCTGCCCTCACTTTGACTTATCTTTCCCCACAATCACATTAATAATAGTGACTTCCATCTCTCAGTTAGCTCTTCATTCAGTAAATAATCATTTAGAAAGTTTATTTGGGTAATTATATTTGCATTCATTATCTATCTTTACAAATCATTTTATTGTTTATTTATACTACAGTATATGATTCCTTTCAGTGTAGAAGGAAAATATAATTCTTTCAGTATTATTTCATACTACACACAAATGTACTCACTAATGAGGTCATTAAGAATCAAATAATTAGGTAATTAGTGTTTTAAATGCCTTGTATCATGCAGAAATCAACAGTAGGTTGCGTTATAGTGATTAAGGAATATAGGTGACATAGAAAAATGCATTATTTCCCCCTTTAATATGATTGAATATGGGCTCTTGCCATCCAAAAAAATTCACTACTCAGTAGAATTTCAGAAAAGGATTAGATTTGGGTAACAAAGTCCACCTATGTCTATTGAGTGATGTGTAAAATGCTAGGTACTGTTCGAGGCATCGGGGATTCAACAGTGAAAATAGCTAACAGTCTATCTTTATAGAGTGCTTATATTTGGGAGAAGGAAAAGGACACTGAAATAAACAGGTAACATGAAGTATGTCAAAGGGAGATGTATATTAAAAAGGTAAATAAACCAAGCTAGGGAGACACAGACAAATGGGAGAGATGCTACTTTACTTGGTCAGATAAAGTCTTTTTGGTAAAATGTAGAGACCTGAGTGCAGTAAGAAAGGAAGCCACTAGGTATTAGGGGAGGGAGGCCAGGCAAGGACTGAGGCAGGAAGGGGCCTGGTGTACTTGAGGAAGAGAAGACGCTAGTGTGGCTGCTGGCGGGGGGCTGGAGAGAGGGGCGAGAGGACCAGAGAGGATGGGATCAGGGAGATCTTGGTGAACATTATAGGTCAGAGCAAGGACTTTGGGTTTTATACTGAGTGAGGTGGAAAGCCAGTAAAAGTTTTGAGCAGAGGGATGATATAATATGACTTATATTTGCAAAGGATCATTCTAGCTACTGTATGGAGGAAATTCTGTGTGTGTTTGTGCGTATGTGTGATGGGGAACAGGAAGGGAGAAATAGCAGGACCAGTAAGAATGCTCTCACTATGGACAGACACCAGGTGGTGGAGGCTTAGACTAGGGTGGTAATACCGGGGTGGTAGAAGACAGTGGGTTCTGGACATATTTTGAAGGCAAAGATGACATGACTTGTAATAAACTGGAGGTTGGAGGTACGTGAAAGCTTTCTGCTTGGACAGTAGGAAGAGGGGAGTTGCTATTTACCGAGCAAGGGAAGATTGGGAGAGGAACAGATTTGGATGGGGTGGAGTGGGGAAACTGAAGTTCAGTTTTGGACTTGTTAAATTGGAGATGCCTCCCCAACCTCTAGGTTAATGTTGTTCAGATCTTTTTCATTCATCTAGAGATGGTGAATTATACATAATTTCTCCTCCAGTCCTTGTGAGATCTGACGTTTCTGGAGAAGGAGTTTGTGGTAGACCTGGAAATCAGTACATTGGATCCTTTCCCATGAAATCCTGCTGCACTCTGAATGCTGGGAGGCTACGGGCCTGGCATATTTCCAGGGCTTTCCAACTCTTCCCAAAGTAAAGACTTTTTACCAGCTTCCCAGCCAGATAAAATCACCCACATCTCCCCTTCTGTTCTGGAACAACCTGGCCCCAGTGTATGCAAACCAGCCCCAATTTCTGCAAGACTGAAGGAAGAGGCAGACAGATCAGGGGTCACATAGGGTGTAGTGAATTGGGGACTTGCTGACAGAAGCATGGTCCTGGGTGGTAGCAAGACCAGTGGGTCCCTGCAATTTGGGCCAGAAGGAAGGGTTTATATAATCGTCGGACAAAAGTGACTTCATCCACACTGGAATGTGCCTGGCTTATCTCAAGCCAATATCGAAGATGTCAGGCATTTTCCTGGTGCTGTTGTAAAGCTCCATATGCTTTGTTTATTTATAGTAGATGAGAAATGATTCAGGGAAAACAGACTAGGAATACTTAGGGGCAACCATGGCAGTTACAACCCAAGATGGCTGCAGTCAGGTCAAGCTGGATCCCTGCACCTTCCCTAGGGGAACGTGCACCCTGCCCATGCTATGGATGGCCAAGAGAGGCTCTCCCAGAAGCTCTGCTTTGTGGTTTATCCCAGAGCATCTTGGTGGTGGGAGAGAGGTGGTGGCCAATGCTCTCTGATATGGTGCAGGCTGAATGTGAGAGGCCAGAGGGGCTGGGTTCTGTTTAGCAAGGAGGTGGCGTGGAGAGGAGGTAAACGTATTAACACTGTAGGTCCCTTCCCAGCATCCATCTTCCTCTCTCCCTTGGGAACAGGCACTGATTTCCTTTGTGGCAGAAATGTTACAAATTCTTTAGGAGCCAATGGGATGTAAAAGAAGACTACTGCTCTAATTTGGGTGTATCCCCCAAAAGTTCATGGGTTAGAAACTTAATCCGTATGTCTGTATTGGGATCTGTATATCTTAATCCCTATATGGTATTTGGAGATGGGGCCTTTGGGAATAATTAGGATTAGATGAAGCCTTGAGGTTGGGCCCCCCATGATGGCATTAGTGGCTTTATAAGAAGAGGAAGAGAGACCTGAGCTAGTGGCTTGCTCCATCTTACCATGTGATGCCCTCCACCATGTCATGATGCAGCAGGAAGGCCCTCACCAGAAGCCAACCAGATGCCAACACCATGCTCTTGGACTTTCCAGCTTCCAGAACCATGAGCCAAACAGACTTCTATTGTTCATAAATTTCCTGGTCTCGGGTATTTTGTTATGGCAACAGAAAAAGAACTAAATCACCTAATGAATGGGACTTCTGGGAAAGCTATTGTTTCTCTGATAAAAAGGTACAGAGTCTGGAGTAGTAATTTTGATTATGAAGATCAAAGTCCCTTTCTAAGGGTGGCAAAGAAGAAAGATGCAAGGAGTTTGGGACTTGGTTGACATTACAGGTGTGCTGTGCCAGTCCTTCACATGGATCTGTTGTTAGATAAGGAAACAGTCATCCCCATTTGACCACGCTGCCATGATCGGAGTTTTGTTGCATGCAACTGAAAATGGTTTTAACTTATGGCAGCATCTCAGCTCTTCTTTTGCAAGCTTGACTCTGCTACTTACCTGCGCTGCAGCCTTAGGGACAGCATGTAAACACTCTGAGCCTCAGTTTCCTCGTTTCTAAAGTGAGGACAATAATACCTTTCCTGCAGGGGTCTTGAGAAGATTCCAGGGAATTCCGTAAGCATGGAGCATTTTGTGGAATCACACTGTGATTGTTGATAACCATAGGCTTTGTCCATCTTGGGGAAGGGGGGTAGTATGGCCTGATGGATAGGTAAGGAAGGGGGGTGTGGAGGGGCAGGAAGTTAGCTCTCAGAGGTAACATACAAGCCAAGAAATGGGAAATTTTGGAGGACAGATCTGTCAAGTCCAGCACCAGAGAACAGACCCCCAATGTGTCTGAGACAAAGGCAATCTCAGCTAAGTCCTCCTTGGGTGTTTCTTGCCAAGGCAGGAAAGCAGGTCTGGGTGTGGGTGGTCTGGTGTGCAGGTGCGAGTGTGTGAGTGGCTGCAGCTGGTGAGGAATGAGGGTCCTGGGGCTGCGGGTAGGTCCTCGCACTTACATCATGAGGATGAAAGAATTAATGTGCGCGTCTGTGTGTGCCATGTAGGACTTTGGGCAGTGGTAGGTTAGAGTGAGCTTTTAAAATTGGTATTTTAATTTGCTTCCTCCTCTGTTAAAAATCCCTTTGCTGCTTCTATTTATATACCCAAGAGGAGGATTAGAGTGTGACAACTAAGGGGTATAGGGTTTCTTTTGGAGGTAATGAGAAGGTAATGAGAAGGTAACAAATGATTTCTGGTGATGGATGCACAATTCTGTGAATATACTCCTAAACTGTACACTTTAAAGAGGTAACATGTATGGCATTTGAATTATATCTTAAGAAACTTGTATGGAAAAAATGCTTTGTTGGTTCCTTGTTGGCAATAGGATAAAGATTCTTCTGGAATTGATTACTTCCAGCCTCTAGTCTGATCATCTGCAGGTGCCAGTTTGCCCAGGTGTATCTTTGTCCCAGACGCAGCAGGTGTCTTGACTTTGGGCTGCGCTGGTTGCCTTTTCTTCAACTAGCAGAATCCTATCTCTGGTCCTGCAAAGTTAAGTCCCTCTAATTTTTTTTTTTAAACCTGGATATTGGTTTCTCCTTGCACTGTAACTTCATCTAGCTGTCATTCTTCCTTGCTAGGCTGCAGGCAACTTGTGGGCAGAAACCACATCGTATTTTATTTGTCTCTACTCAATGATATTCCAAGGGTGGTGGGGAGCAGTCTTCATTGCTGATATTGTTTAAGGTTGCCGTCACACTGTGATACTAAAAATCAGACTGACATTTAGTGGGTTTCATCATTGTTTTTACATTTTCTACTGTATACCCCCTTGTTGCTTTGCACCTGTGGCTGAGTACTCCCACCCTCCCTGCCTTAGTATATATTTAGTGCAGTGTCCTGAATGCATTAAGTACTTTATAAATAAGCCTTAAGGACCAGGCAAAAGCTGGGAGAAAAATCCTGCTCTAGGTGAAAGAAATAGCCAGAACACACAGATATTTAACAGACCATGTCAGAGAAGAGAGAGAGAGAGAGAGAGACAGACAGACAGACATGCTCAGGACCTATAGAAGACTTGAGGACTTGAAGAAGCTGGCAGATTTGATGTAGTATTTAACAAGGTCTGAAGAAGATAGATAATAAAGGTAGTATCTGGTGATGTCACAGTTAGGATTGCTATAACAATTATCACAGACTAGGTGGCTTTAACAACATTTATTTCTCACAGTTTGGGGAGCTGGAAAGTCCAAGATCAAGGGACTGGCAGGTCTGTTATATGGCCAGGCTTACTTCCTGGTTTGTGATGGCTGCCTTCTTATTGTGTTCTTACATGGAGGAGAGCAGAGAGCAAGAGCAAGCTCTCCTGTCTCTTCCTTTAAATGACACTAATCCCTCGTGACTTAATTACTTCCAAAGGACCTGCCTGCTAATGCCATCACATTGGGGGTGAGAACTTCAACATATGAATTTTGGGGGGACACGAACATTCATTCCTTAGCAAAGTGACCATTGCTATTTAAATTTTTCTCTGTGTGTCTTTTTCTCCAGTCATTTTCCCTGTGTTTTCATTAGTTCTCCATTCTGCCAATTTTCTCTTTTTAGTCAAGTACAAAGGCTTAGTAGTTGGCAAAGATTCTATCTCTAAGGCCTCCCTCTAATGTTACTTCTCACAACTCTTTTTTTTTTTTTTTGCGGTACCAGGGATTGAATGCAGGGGCGTTCTACCTCCGCGCTACGCCCCCGGCCCTATTTTTTTTTTATACTTTATTTTGAAACCGGGTCTCACGAAGTTGCAGAGGGCCTCACTAAGTAGAGAGGGAGAGAGAGAGAGAGAGAGAGAGAGCTGAGGCTGGCCGCGAACCCGGATCCTCTGGTCTCCGCCTCCCAAAGTACTGGGATTACAAGCGTGCGCCACCATGCCCAGCCCCTCACAACTCTTAAAATTACTGAGCACCTACTATGTTATAGGTGTAGGACTATGCTAGGAACCTACTAATGTCAGCTAGAACTAGGTTCTATCTCATACCATCTGTTAACGAAACCTGTAAATTTGTTAGTTAGTTAGGGTAAGTAACATTTGCTGCTTGTGTTAGTTAGCCTTCCGTCACTGTGACAAAATACCTGAGAAAAACAATTTAAAGGAAAAATTTATTTCAGTTCATGGTTTCAGAGGTTTCAGTGTATGGCCACTTGGCCCTATTGTTATGAGCCTGTGGTGAGGCAGAACATTATGGCAGAAGCACAAGGCAGAGCAGGGCTGCTCATCTCATGGTGTCCAGGAAGGTAAGGGGGAGAGAGAGAGAGAAAGGGAGAGAAAGAGAGAAAGAGAGAGAAAAGAAAAAGGAGGAGGAGGAGGAGGAGGGAGGAGATAACAAGAAATCCCCTTCAAGGACATACCTCCAGTGACCTAGGGGATCCTAAAATCTCCACCACCTCCCAATAGCACCACCAGCTGGGGATCAAGCCTTTAACACATGAGCCTTCAGGAGACAGTCCAGATCCAAACTGTAATACAGGTATAGTGTGTGTGTGTGTGTGTGTGTTGGGCTGGGAGGCTCTGCTCTTTGTAGTCTCTCAGAGACACAGAATCTTTCCATTTAGTGGCAGCCCCTGGGTCCTCTGCTGGGTGTTTGCATCTGGCTGGCTAATGAGGAAGAGATAACAATGGGAGACTGTGGGAAAGGTTTCAAAGGCCAGGCCTGAAAGTGACATTCAACTCTCTGTCCATATCCCATTGGCCAGAGCTCATTCACTGAGGCCCTGCAGGGCATGCTGGGAAATGTTCTTTAGCTGTGTGCCCAGAGAGAAAATGAACTGGATTTGGTGAACACATAGCATCGTCTCTGTCACAGAGAGAGTTATGATTGCCGCTATTTTATAGATTGGCCTGCGTTCGCTGTCTTCTGGCAAACAAGGAGCTATTCCCTGAGCTTGTCGTCTGCTGTTCTAAAACCCCCTCACCTCGCTCGGGTTCTGATTCATAGGATGTATGTACTCAACACGTCCCTGTTGAATTGACTCGATTGGAGAAGCTAGACCCTGTGGCAGAGTGGTGAGTGATTCTTAAATTCATCCCTCTCTGAGACTTTCTGGATTTCCATTTAGCTGGCAGCCCTTAGCTTCTGGGTTGGAAGGTTGACAGCTGGGATCCCTGGCTCCTACCCAGGCTGACGCTGCACAGTGAGGCTCTTTCTTGCCAGGTGGGTAGCCCAGGGTCCTTTGGAATGTTCCCTCTATGTAGTTTCTTCAGTGGCATAAGAAAAGTCTAATGATGCAGAAATACAAGGGAAGTGGGGTGGAGGAAGAGTGACTTGAACCTGGTAGTTTCATCTTTCTCATTATGCAGAAAGGATGGATGCATATCAAACTGCAGAGAATTGCCTCCTTGTGATAAACTGGGTGCTTTAGGGGTACATCTCCCCCTCCTTACACCAGGAAAGCTCAAGTCTGGGTCCAAGTGATGGTGTTGGAGGGTGTCCCACTGTTACCCTCTTGTCTCCCCTTTGCCATAGGCCAGATGTTATACACAATTCTTCAGGAGTCCATCAATTCCTCTTCTTCTTTGTCTGTCCTTTCATTGGGGAGAATAGCTCATGAAATTTCATATTCCTGATCCAGATGTATGACCTAGCCATACCTCTATGACTAATTATTTCTTTTTCTTGACTGTGTTTTCTTTCCCCCCAATAACCTAATCAGTGATTGTCGCTGTAGATATCTGAGAAGAATGGATACCAGTGAAGGAGAGACTGGTAGAGGGCTACAGAAGAAGAAAAAGATCCCAGAGAATGAAAATCATCACAAAGACTGCTGATACAGCTTAAAGAGCTTCATCATTATTTATTTAAGAAGCTTAAAGAGGGTTGGCGACAAGAAAAGGGCAGTTTAAAAAAATCCTAATAATAGGTCTTCCAAACATGGGAAGGTTGTCTAGTCCTCAGGACAGTCAGAATGATGGCAGGCCCTCGTCTCCTTTGTCCTTCCTTTGGGGCCTGTGAGACGGCACTGTGCAGGTGAAGGCCCTAGGAGGCAGGTGGTGGGGTGCAGTCTATGGAGTCCCAGTCTATCCCTGTGGGTTGTTGGTGGGGTTCTGAGAAGACCCCACAGGGATGTGCAGTCTAATGGGCAGGTCAAATTGAATATGAAAATTGTACACCAACAGGCCTGGCTGGGCATTGATCTATCAGAGCACGAGCCACGTACTGTGCTGAGTCGGGGTGCTGGCTGGCTTCTGCTGGGCCAGCTCCTGACCATTTAGTGATGTTGCTGAGTTGTGGGGTCATCTGGGGTTTTTGGGAGAGAGGCAGGGACAGCTGAGGTGGTGTGTGGGAGAAGGGCTTGGGGACTGTATTTTTGGCAACCGGTACGTGGTGTTTCACTATTTTAACTACTAGCCCAGCTGTCCTGGTACATGCTGGCTGAATTTCAGCCTTGAGAATATCATCTTTGTAAACTGTGTTGCAGTAGTGATTGAGCCGAGATAGAACTGGATCGCCTTGATGGAACCATTCATCGGTACTATTGGAGAAGGTTAATCAGGCATCCTACCTGACAGTTCTTGTTATGGTTTAGATCTGGAATGTCTTCTGAAAGCTCGTGTGTTAGACAGTGCAGCAGTGTTCAGCGGTGAAACAACTGGATCAGGAGGCTCTGACCTCTCCATTTAATGGACTAATAATTTTGAATGGATGCACTAGAAGGTGGTAAAAACAATAAGCAGGTGGGGCATGGCTGGAAGAAGTAGGTCACTGGGGGAGTGGCCTTGGGACTATATCTCTCTCTTGCTCTGCTTCCTGGCTGCCATGAGCTGAGCAGCTTTCTCACTTTCAGCTTTCACCACTCCCTTCCACCATGATGTTTCTGCCTTGGAGCCAACCAACCATGGACTGTACCTCTGAAACCGTGAGTCAAAATAAACCTTTCCTCCTCTAAGTTGTTCTTATCACATAATTGGGTCACAGCAACAAAAAGTTGACCAACAAAGTTCTCAAGAGTGCATGATTGAAGAAGCACCAAAAGTAGTCACCCTTGACCTCTCCCATGTTCTAAAATGTACTTTTCCTTAGGGGATGCCCCCTTCCCTCTTTGGTATTTTTTCCCTACCAGGGCTATTGCTCTCCAATCCACATGCCTGTCCCGTGTATTTTAAAGAAAGGCAAGAAGAAGACAGCTCCTGGGATGTCATGAAGATGACAGAATGGGAAATGACCACTGTATTGTTTCCCTCTTTCCAAGACAGCAGCCTGGTGTTCTGCATTGGCAGCTCATTAGAGATGTCTCTGAGAAATGCAAAATAACCCAACTCCAGCATTATCAACTCCCTCAGCACAGATCATCAGAGCAGGAGCGAGCTAATCTGATTCTACCGCTCAGGCAGTGGAAGCTTTTATCGAGGTGGCTGCAAGGCTGAAAAAAGTCCACTTTTTTTTTTTTTGGAGGGGTGTAAGGAAGCAGTTTATAGACAACAGGCGTGTTTCCACAATCTACTATATATCCTACCTGTTCCAGAAAAGGGCCGAAGGCTGTTTTCAATCTGACATGTTTCAGCTTAAACCCAAGTTAGGTAGCTCTAAGACATTGAACTTTTTAAGAAAGGAGAAATTAGGGATTACAATTCTCTGCATAAAATAATTCTTGACTTTAAACAATTGACATATCTTCTGACTCTTCAATGCAATTTAAGCTACCTAGATTTAAAATAAAGGAAGAAAGTCCTTTATGGGGGTATCAGAATTGCTTCATTGACTCATGGTGTTTCTCACACTTTTCCTAAATGTCCTGATATCCAGAGGACTGTGACTTTGAATCTCAGGGGTCTAAAGCCAAGTTCAGAGGGACCTGCTGCAAGTGGAAATTTTTTCAAAGATACATAGTTTTAACTAACTAATTATTATTATTTTGATGATTATTGGTACTGGGGATTGAACCCAGGAGCATTCTACCTCTGAGCTATACCCCCATCTCTCTCTCTCTCTCTCTCTCTCTCTTTCTCTCTCTCTTTGTGGTACTGGGGATGGAACCCAGGGGCCTTCTACCTCCAGGCTATGCCCCCAGCCCTATTTTATTTTTTATTTGGAAACAGGGTCTCACTAAGTTGCTGAGAGATTCACTAAGTTGTTGAGGCTGGCCTTGAACCTGTGATCTTCCTGTCTCAGCCTCCCAAGTACTGAGATTACAGGTGTGCACCACCAGACCCGGTTTATTTTTTATTTTGAAACAGGGTCTTGCTCAGTTGCTGAAGTTCTCACTAAGTTACTGAAGCTGGCCTCGAATTTGTGATCTTCTTGTCTCAGCCTCCCAAGTACTGGGATCACAGGTATGTGCCACCATGCCTGGCTATTTTAAATTTAAATGGTAAATCTTGCATGCTGTTCCACAATCTGTCTTTTTAAAAGATACCAAATGATGTATCTGACTTTTATTATTAAAGAAGATCTCTTCACTCCCTACATGTTTGTGAAGTTGACACTCCTCATGTGTTCTGAGTCTTGGTGTTCTCACAGTGCACCAGGGCTCTCCCCCCTCTGGCAGTCTCTGTCCACAGGTGCTGATTTCCTGCAGACAGCTCACACCTGTTAGTGCAAGGCCAGCTCACACCTGTTAGTGCTGTAGAGGCAAAAGAGGAGCCTGGGAGAGTCCTTGCCCTGGAGGGATCAGAGGTCAGAAGGTCTCAGACCAACTCTGGCATTTCTGTGCTTTCTTGGTCCCCAAGATCCAGTGTATTTTGTCCTTTTACCATCCTTGTTGGGCTTTGGAGATAATCTGTTGCACTCCCAGCAAATAAATAGAGAAATCTGGAGGTGTAAATAGAGAATCTGGTAGATAGAGAATTTAGTAAGTAGAGAATCTGGAGGTGTATGGAAGGTGAACCTAGAGGATCTTGTTATTCCAAAATCCAAGTAAACGTCAAGAATACTTGGGTGTATCAAAAAGACTCAGGAACCAACCTGAATAAGCTCATATTGTCCAAAGATAGGACAATTTAGGCATCAGTAAGATAATTCCAATGATGCTTGAAACATAAAATCATTTACAAAAATGATTTAAAAATCATTTAGAAACATGAGTTTGTAAATGATTTTAAAAAGAAAAATAAAGCTACGTTGGTCACCTTTGGAGGAATCTAGAAAACTGCCTCATTATTTTGAAGACTGGTTGGGTTGGCTTTCTTTTGCTGTAACAAAATACCTGGAAAATCAATTGAAAGGAAGAAAGGTTTGTTGTGACTCACAATTTCAAAGGTTCCAGTCCATAGTTGGTTGCTTCGGGGCTTGTGGTGAAGAATACATCATGTCCTCAGCTCATGGCAGCTGGGAGGCAGAGAGAGATAAGAGGGGACTGGGGTCTCAATATCCCCTTCAAGGGCCCCCAGAGACTCATTTCCTTCTACTTGGCCCCATCCCCTAAATCTTCTAACAAACACCTCCCAATAGTACCACAGAATGGAGACCAGCCCTTTAAAGCATGGGTGAACATTCCAGATCCAAACTCTAGTGCCAGTAAATGATAGACTCAAGCATTTACTTATACTTACTATAAACATTCTACCTCGGGGAAACCAAACCACTGACCAGGAAGTTTTTCTTTATACAAGTATTCTGGCTAATAAATAAAACATGAATGATGGAATCAGAACATTACATTTTACAACCCCAAATGAATAAATGGATCCAGCCCAGGGCTTCTCAGCTTTGCACTCCTGACATTTTGGGCTAGATAATTGTTGTGGTAGGGCTGTCCTGTGCATTACAGGACATTTAGTAGCATCCCTGGCCTCTCTCCACTAGACTGCTGTATCGTCCCCTCTCCTCATTATGACAAGCAAAAATGTCTCTGGACATTGCCAAATGTTCCCTGGGCAAGACCACTGCTCTAGGTGATAATCATCAATAACTGGTAATGTCACAAAAAGAGGGACATGGCCTCATGGAAAATATGGGTTCCCTTTGAAATTCTTGCAAACAACAACAACAAAACCAAAAACAACCCCCCCAAACCAAACTGATCTGAACTAAGCCTCTATATCATTTCTGCTTTTTAGACAGATGTGAGGCACACACACACACACACACACACATACACACACACAAAATAAGATTGGCCATGTATTGCATGTATTGATAATTACTGAAGAGAGGTGATGGGCACAGCAAGGTCATTGCGCTATGATCTACTTTTCATATTGTTGTATTTTTTTCTTTTTAATTTGGTCTGGAGGTCTCTCTCTGTAGAGCAGCTATAAGCCCTGACCTCTACTGGGGAACAAAATGGATCAAATTATGTATGTACATGTACAAATATTTAAGGATGAATCCCATTATTATGAGTAATTACAATGCACCCATGCAAAAAGGAAAAATAAAAAGTTTTAGCCAATTAATAAATTAATAAATAAAATTACTTCACCTTTAAAAATAAACTAAAAAAAGAAATAAACCTTGACCCACCCTGATGGAGCTCCAGGTATCTGGTCATAGATGCTGACAGTGTGACTTTCACAGGGTAAGTAATTCTTTATCAGTTGGCAGCCTGTGCCTGAGTCTCCAACCATGACCAGCTGTCCCTGACACAGGACACTTGCTTATACGGGTGGATGCCCCATGTGGCTCTTGTCTGAATGGAGTCTAGTTTATTCCTACTAAGCTGGCCACTCTCTAGGAGAGCCCTGACCAGGAGAGAAGTTAAGTTTGGGTGTATCGGTCATGTGAGACATAGAGGAAACAAGACACATGGAATAACAGGAGCAGTGATTTCAGAGAGAAGAGGGGCTGTGGCCCTCCCAGGGCCAATGAGAAAGGAGAGCCATCAACACAACATCTAAACCAGCAAATGGAGAGAGAGAGAGAAAGAGAGAGAGAGAGAGAGAGAGAGAGAGATATCTACCTATGAGACAAAACTATTATTGGGGTCCAGGTTGTTTCTCAAGCAGGTTTTGAAGGGTGTTCTAATGGTGGGCCTAGAGCAAGCAGGCTGAGTTCTGTGGACCATGCTGTGACCCAAAGTGGTCTCTGTGGCACACTTGCAGAATCCACACAGGTGGGGGGCAGTGGACGGACACATAGGCGGTATCTAGCTGTCCTCTAGGGGTCACCAGTTGTATAGGGCAGATACCTGGGCTGCCCATCTCAAGGAGCTGAGAAAAAGAGAGCTAGAAGCTGCGTCAAAAGTGACTGAGCTCTTCTTCTGGTATGAAAAAGTTAAACTTTGTATTCAAAACGGATGCCAAGGCAACATAAAATTATAAGACTTCACTACCCAGATATTTGACCATTTCCATAGTAAAAAGGTTTTTTTTTAACGCATGTGCCCTCAGGGGAAGTCCTGACATTTCTAGAAGGTTCGCCTAGTCCACCCCATCAGCCTTGCCCCACTGGGCCTGATGGGAACACACAGTCATCAGTGTGAGTTCCAATTTCTGCCCTGGAGCCATGTCTGCAAATGGGTGCCTAGGAGTTACTGGAGATGAAAAGAAGGGTCAGGCTGGTCCTCATTCATGTTAATTAGCTATGAATCGTTGTTAGGAATGGATTAACTGATTCATGATTTTCATAAATTTATTGGCCCTCCAGTTAATGAAGAGCCTCACGCAGTACCTTCTGTCATATATCATTTGTCTGCGGGACCAGCTCCTTCTTTTCTGCAGGTTGCTGAGCTGGGTTTTGCGGGGGAATGACAGCCGTCTAAATTTTGGGCTTGAGGAAATGGATGTGTCCTGTACAGAAGGTGGAGGGTGTGGAGAAACCCAGGGATGCAAGCGGGAAGGGGTAAAATTGTCCCAGTGAATTAATAATGCATATGTACTTCCGGCACGCAGACGGCCTGGAGTATGTGCATCAGGATAATGGTTTTGAAGAATTAACCTGTGTCCTCTCCTCCCTCCCACAGCCCTGTCATTCTCTTTCTGCAGCCCCTCCCTCCTCCAGAGCAGCCAAGCCATCTAATGCTTGTTGCCTCAGGGGAAGGATGTGGTAGGATATAAAGCAAATACATAGCCTAGCGCCTTTTGCTGGCATACACGTGTTTCAAAGTACTGTGCCCTTAGGAAGAAATGTCAGGAGATGAGATGGGCTCTCTACACCCACCCTTGCCCTCATATCAAGATGAGGTTTCTTTGGGGTTAAGAAAGCAGGAAAGATGGGGGTAAGTGATGATCCTATGGAGACAAGGGCCCCCACATCCTACTTCCAGGGGCAGGCCAAGGCTGGTGAGCCCTTGCAGATACCACAGAGACCTCCACACCCTAGGATGGCATGGGCCAGACCAGGATGCTCCCCTAACCTTTATTCACCTGTACACAGACCCATAACTGAGCTTGTGAACCAAGAGTTGCCCAGCAGACAATGACCAATGGTGTCTCAGGGACCTGCGGGCCACTGCCAGCCTCAGCAGACACCTGCACAGGTAGATGGAACGGAGAGCTGAGGGACAGCCTCTTTACAAACCCTTGCTTGCTTCACATAACTTCTGCAGCCCAGGATAACGGATCTGCAGAATTGACCAAGGTAAAGTTTCTGCCACCCCCTCAGGTAAGATGAGGACTCAGTAGGCCTTGAGGGACTGAGGTCCAGGGCCACTACGGCAGAAACACCCCGACTTAAGAGAGCAGCACTGGGCCGTTGTACATGACCATCTTGCCTCCCCTTCTGTTTCTCATCAGCACTCCAAAAGGTGCTTTTCTTTATGTGCTCATTATGTTTTTGTGTGCACAAGCAAGCCTTTGGAGAGGCTATTGTGAAGGAGACCTGAGCCTTTGTTTCTTGAGCACTCAAGGACAAATTCTGAACTTGTTAGGAATGTTTGGTTACATATGATTGGACAACAGTTTGAACAAGTTTATACAGTAAGGAGGTCTTTGTTCCAAGGGGCTGGGATGTGGACCCAAGGATAAAAGGGAACTGGAGGCAGGGCCTTGAAGGCAACCCGCACTGTCTCTCATCTTCTCTTCTCTCTGTGTTGTTTCTCTCTTGCAGCAGTCTGGTTTGTTCACGTGGTCACCGGAGTGCCTGAGTTTGATATCTAACAGCAGGGTCTGTCTAAGGGTGAACCAGGGACCGCCCAGGTCATCAAGCCTGTGTCCTCCCCTACACCTACTGGATCAGAATCTCTGGGAAATTGTCCTGGGGAGTCTGAACTTCACAGAAACTTTAGTCTTGTTCCTATAGTTTGAGATTCTCTGAATTATAGTTTAACCACTGGAAAGAGGCTGAATTGATGCTCTTTTTAGTTCTAAGAAAAGTCCCAAGGACCTCAGTGGCCTACCTTGGATGAGGCACCTGCACCTGGTCTGGCCCACTGTGGACCAGGAGTGAGATCACGTGGCAGCATGGTTGCTGCTCTAAACATCTCATGGGTGGAGCGAGGCGGGATCCCAAAAGGAGGGAACGCTGTTCCTAGGGAAGGAGGATGCATGCTAGCCAGGCAAAACTATAGCCATCAACCTCACATTTTAATAGGCTCCATAGAAAGTGAAGACTTTGGGTCTCAGCTGGGTTCTCCAGTCCAGCAACTCATTGGAATCTCTGAGACATTTCTCGTTCCTATTTCCTGAGCACCCGCTTCGCATCTTTGCCAGTCTCCCCTGGACCTTCTTTCTCTGTGGAGGATAACTCTTGCCACTTCAGAATAAAATGGAGGCCAGCAGCCTAAACTACCTCAATTTCCCCAACCACGCATTCCATACTTACTTGTATTGTCATCTTTTCCTCCCCTCTTTTGTAGAAAGAAGGGGTACGCCTACTTCCAGGGTGATGCCTCCTCTCCCCGCCCTCCATCCTGTCTTCTCTTGATCTCCCTCTTTCTCATTGACTTCTAATCCTTTCCTTTCTTCCCAGTCTTGCCCGACTCTCACTCATCTTCAAAGCTCAATCCTTCTGTCCTTCCTGTCCACCAAACTGCTGTGCCACCCCTCACTGCCCTCCCTATCCAATATTATCACTTAAATAATAACAATATAACTTTATGGATTTTTTCTTTTTTAAATATACTTTTATTGTGCATTGTAGTCTCACATTATAATAAAGTTCCGAGTGATAGAACATATATGCACGCAGCACTTGGTAAGTCCCCCCAACCCCGGCTCCACCCCACTCCCTTCCCCTTCCCTGTACATGATATTGGCATTGATAATTTCATATGTGTACGTAGTGTCAATGGAAGTGTTTCCTTCATCAAGTCTCCCTTCTTTATGTTTTTATTCTAGCCTCCAAATGAACCCATAAAGTTAGAAAAATACAGAATAACATGAATAAGAAAATAAAATTCACCTGTAAGTTTATCAACCCAAGATAACATTACAGATAATTAGTAACAATTTGGAGTGTGTCATGTTAGTCTTTTTTATGCCTGTTATCTATATATATGAAAGAATTAAGAACATACTGTATATGTCTTTTATATGTTGTTTTTCACTTAAACAAGTGAATGTTTTCCCCCATGTTATTAAATATATTTCTATCATCCTCCTCCTCTTTCTCTTCCTTCCCCTTCTCCTCTTTTCCTCCTCCTCTTCCTTTTTCTTGGGATTGAGCCCAGGGACATTCTACCTCTGAGGTACACCCCAGCCCTATCTTATTTTTTATTTTGAAACAAGGTCCACAATATTGTTAGGGTCTCACTAAATTGCCGAGGCTGGCTTCGAACCCGCAATCCTCTTGTCTCAGCCTCCCAAGTACTGGGATTACAGGCATGTGCCACCATGCCCAGCTAGTCTTTCTTATTAGACAATACCTTGCATCAGTCTTGTAGTTTGTTTCAATTTTTATTACATATATATTATGCTTTTAATATAATTAGCCCTGTGCATAAATAATTTTGCACTCCTCTGTTTTACTAATCCAGTCAATATTTTTGAAAGAACTGCTTATCCTCATTATTGTTGGTTATTTCCCACTTACATTTCTTATGATCTCCTCAATACACAGAGATTGGTCCCCATCACTCTACGGTATTGGGTTACAAAGAGGCTTCATTTTGTTTTCTGTTGCTATGACAAAATAACCAAGGCTAGATACTTTATTTTTAAAAGAGGTTTCTTTGGCTCACAATTCTGAGGCCTGGGGATTCCAAACAACATGGCACTGGCAAACTGGTGAGGGCCCCAGGGGCTCTATCATACCATGGTGGAGAGCTGGATGGGAACGGGCCGTGTGTAGAAGGGGCCTATGCAAGAGGTGGCCTTGCTTCAGAGCATCCTCCTCTTGAAAGAATTCCCTCACTCCATCCAGCATTAATCACTTCCTGGGCATTCCCAGGACCCAATTACCTCCCACTAGACCCTACTCTTAAAGAGTCACCACTTCTCAATACCATCACAACTGGGGACCAAGATTCTAACACTTGAACCTTTGGGGACAGACTCAAACCATGTCCCAAATCCTAGCAATCGCATTGTCTGTTCACTGTCCCCCAGTCTTCCCTTCCTTTTCATGCTTCAACGTTTTGTTTTTTGAGGATATTTGCCCCCCCCCCCCACAACACATTCCTGCCATCCACTAGCTGAGCAGTGTCTACTGATTCTTGAAGGTCCAGACTCACGGCCTCCTACTTTTTGGAAACGTCCCCTGGGCTGTTTCCCAGCCCCAGGCCCCACGCATCACACTCTCCATTTCTCATCCTAGGAATTTGTTCCTGCCTTTATGATGTCACCTTCTACCCTCTGTTTATCTTATCAACAACATTGTAAGCTCGAGAGTGGGGGCATTATTCATTTTGGGAAATCTCCAATACCCAGCCCACAGAAGTTGCTACATAAATGATGCCTTCTCCGCAAGTGAACAAATTGGTGTTTGCTCTCCGTCCGCGCGCCTCTTCATCATGTTACCATGTGAAGGCTGACTGAGCCTCTGATTCTTGCTTATAAAGACTGAAGGTGGAAGAATTTCACTCTCAACAGCAGCTGGGCCATCTGAATGAGACAGGGGAAGGAATTTATTAGCGTAAAAAGATTCAGTGGCATCAAAGCTACTGTGCAATGGGTAGTTTCCTGGCTGTAAACAAGCATGCTAAGTGTGAAAATAGAGATTTACAAAGCAAATCTATTACAATATTGCCATTCACTTTGTAAAAGAAATCACCTTCGTGTCTGCTCTTCCTCCCTGTTCCGTACTGAAAGACAAGGGAAACAGCCATTACCAAGTCCAGTAGATCGTTTCTCCTAAAATCTCTCTAATTCTGCTACTTTTCTCTGTCTTCCCAGCCTGTGCCCTGGTTTAGGCCATGTTTGTCTCTCTGCTAGATGATCCATCGCTGCTTTTCCAACAAACATCAGACTTCGGCTTCAACAGCATTTCCTTTCAAACCTTTTCTACCTCCCCAAGGCTGGGGTTGGGGTAGGTGACTTGTCTACAGTTTGCGGTACATTATATTGTACCTATCTTTTTTTTTTTTTTTTT
>PVJS01024586.1:0-28539 GCA_004027185.1 Glis glis
AGAGCTGAGGCTGGCCGTGAACCCGGATCCTCCGGTCTCTGCCTCCCAAAGTACTGGGATTACAACGTGCCCCACCACGCCCAGCTATCTGAAATCCTCTTTGTTTCCCAGTTTCTCTCCAGCTTCCACATATGAGTGAAAACATACAACCCTTCACTTTCTGTGACTGGCTCATCTCGGCTTAATATTCTCCATTTCCATCCGTTTTCCTGTAAATGACGTTGACTGTGTTCTTTTTTATGGCAGAGTAAAATTCCATTGTGTGTTTTTGTTTGCATATTTTTCTATATTAATGTTCAAATAACATTGGAATAAAAACAACTTAAGCCAAAATTAGGATTCCCTGCCAATTTTCTTTTTTTTCTTTCTATAAAAGTGACCCCTAGCCACTCAAGTTGGAGGAATTTTGTGTGAGAGGGCTAGATTGCCCATGAGACGGTGTCTGAGCTCTAAGGTGATGGGGAAGAAAAACAGGAAGTGGCAATCATTGGCTCTTTGCTAAGCACCAGGAGCAGGACCACCTTGGACCGGCTTCCATGGGATGCAGGAAGAGGGATGCAGCTCACATCTCAGCCTGGCCACCCACCTGAGATGCTCACAGGAGGGACCTTGCAACTCAGGGCCACCCTTCCTGGGTTTCATGTCTTTTATGGTATCTAGAGACTGGAGTTCCAGTGGAAGGTGACTAGGAAGTTATGCTTGTGTACTTCACTGGAAGGCAGCTGAGCTGCTTGTGCCTGAGAATCAGCCCCTGGATGGGCCCCGCCCACCACTTGCATCCTCATTATACCTTTGTTCGCATGACCTTTACAGGTTGTGGAACACATTAACAAGACTTACATTGTCCTGTCTCTACCACAAGGTTCTTTGAGCACCTCGTGATGTTGCTATGGAATAAGCAACATCTGTTTTGCAGATGATCAGACTGAGGCTTAGCAGGATTTATGTGAACTTGGGGCTTGGGAATTCACTGCATCATTTGGCCATCCAAAGAGAGGGGTGTCTGCTCACGCTGTGCTCCTGGGCTCAAGTCTCAGAGCCTGTGCGTGCACCTGCCCCTTCTGCAGAGCTTGGAGACCAGCTTGAAATAAAAGGGGCTCAGTAGCAATGGCATTTTATGTTCAGCAACTTAAAAAGGGATCGATTCTGTTGTTTCTACAGAGCGCAGTCTCTCCCGTGAAATGCACACCCTCATGCCACCCAAACCTGGGTGTGAAAGCTGATGCTGCCGTCACTTTCTGAGTGGAGCGGATTATTTATAATCTGAGCCTCAGTTTCTGCCTGAGTAAAATGGGGAGAAATGTGTTCAATCAGAGCATTAGGCTGAAACAAGTTATTTACAAAGTACCTAGCTCAGCGCTCAGACATATTCATATTCCAGTTATTACTTGTTCCTCCAAAGGTCTTACCTGCCCTTTTATTAGAATACTGTTTTCAGTGGAAAGCCTCAAAAACACATGCTGTTGGTGCCATCCCAGGCGCGAATGATGCGGCCTCAGTGCTGGCAGCATCTCAGAATCCACAGGGGTCTTGGGCTTCAGAGAGCAGGAGAGGAGGGCAGATTTGAGCAGTCAGGGGACCTACAGTTGCTCCTGTCTTTGCCCCCTGAGATGGAGCTTGGCTTTGGGAGTAAGTGTGCCTGTGCTGTAAAGATGGAGACACGCAGAGGCTGCTGACCTCCCTTCCCCAGGGAGTTGGATTAAAGACTGGGTTGCCATCCTGGGCACTGTAGGCAGTGACCTCGAGAATCTGGCAGCTCTGCAGGAAGGTGGCATCTGGCCCTTCAGGGCCTCCCCAATCTGGCCTTGCCCCAGCTCCCACTGATTCCCTGCATGCTTGTGACATTCCAGCCAGACTCCCAGTGCTTGGTTGTGGCACAGGTCTCCCCGTGCCAGGCCTTTGCTGGCACAGGGTGCGGCCCCTCCAAAGGGATGTGGAGCTCCATTTGTGGGCAGCTTCTCCAGGCTGATTCAGCCCCATTTAGCTGAGTGTGAAGGGTCCCCTCTTCAATGCCTTCAGAGGAAAGAGGTGTGACAAACGGCCACCCAGGGCGATCTCTGCAAATACACAATTGCTTTGAAGTCCAGTGTTCCCAGCAGCCCGGAGAGAATTCAGTGATGACTAGTCAGTGGAGGAACACTAGCCAGTGTGGATGGAGGCTGAGCATGGGGCTTTGGTTTCTATCCTGAACAGGTGCCCTTCTCCTTGAGGTGGTGTGGGCCAGTGGAGGTCAGTCTGCACTGGACTGGGGTTCAGACTTTTCTTTATTGGTTCATTACACAACTATTTATTTATTGAGCACTACTAGGTGTGTGTTCCTGTCCTAATCACTGTGGGTCTGTTAGTAAGTCACATGATAGAAGCCCCTGCCTTCATGGAACTTCAAATCTACTTGAGGGAGACAGACCAACAAATCCCACAAGGAAAATACCATGCTTCCTCTGGGGAGAAGAAGCACAGAGAAAAAGAAAGCGTGGCTGGAGAGAGGGGGGCTGGGGGCTGGGGGGAAGTGGGTCAGCAGGGATTTGTGGAGATGGTTTGAACAGTCACCTGAGGAACATGAAGGAATATGTCATGGAGATCTCTGGGGAAAGGGCTGAGGCTGAGCTCCGTGCAAAGACCCTGAGGCTGTTTCTCAGTTGCTAAGTGAGAGGCCACACAGGAGTCATGTGCCTGGAAGAGGGGAAGCTCCCAGAAACCTCAGTGGGAGAGGATATGGGAGAAGAATGGAGCCCCTTTGTGCTGGGTCTTGTGGGCGTTGCAAGAGAGGTAGGAGCCAACTCCTATTTCTCAGGCTGGCTCAGGGCTACGCTGTTGCTGCTGATTATCCATAGGTAGCAAGATATAAGCAAGGAGAGACGTGCTCTAATTCAGGCAGGAGATGCGGGTGACTGGGTCCTGGATGGGGTATTGGGAGGCACTGAGAAAGAGTTGAGTCTGGGTCTCTGGGGTGAGTTGCTTCATCATGTTCATTTTAATTTTCTCAGTTCTGCATGGAGATGATCAGACTGAAACTTCCCAGGACAATTTAGAGGTGGCCAGTGTCCCCGGCTGCGGAGCATCTCTTCCCTTACTTGTGCCCTGCCCCTCCCATTTTCACCCCAAAAGGGGCTGAAGCTGTGACATGAAGGTCACAGCTGCTGCCTGCTGGGCAGGTGCCACCCATGTTGGAAATCAAGGGGGTTTTCAGAAGCATCCTAACCCAACCCGCCAGTGTTACTGATTCCGAATCTGGGGCCCAACATGATGAGCTTTCCCATTTTCCACATAATTCATCCAGCTGTGTTGTGTCATGGGCCCATGGGTTTGAGGAGAGGCGGGGCTGATTTGTGATCCAGTGCAAGGAAAATTGGATTGCGGAGTGATACATTAAGAGTGCCCCTTCAATCTATTGAAATCCCCATAATTTGGGACTCTCGGGAGTTTAAGGTAACAGGAGCAAAGAAGGCCAAAGAATGGCAGGAGAAAGTAGAAATTCCTGCTCAGTTATGTAAGCGGGGGATGCCCCCCTGTCCCCCAGGATCAGTCTCATGGGTTCCCTAGAGAGGCTAAAGCAAGGTAATTAAGTGCGTTTTCCTACTCTGTGCAACGCGTGGAACTTTTATTTGCAAAGTGCCTTATTTACGGTCTCAGTCACCTTATGTGATGAGGTCAGCATTGTTGTTCAGGTTTTAGCGATGGCAGAGCCTTTGCTTTTGGTGCTGAATTTTATCTTTGTGTTTTTCCTAAGCTTTAACAACACCCCGCTGCCCAGGGTCCCCTGGTTGGCGTGTGCTTCCTTTTGGCCACCCCTTTTGTGACTGCAGAGAAGAGGGAACCGCTGGGCATAATTTGGATGCAGCCCAGACTGGCTTTAAACACAGGCATTTTCTTTGGCCAAGGTCACTGGCCTTTTTCATTGAGCAGAAGAAGGGAAAATTGATGGGGGGCCCTTTTGCTGGGGAGGAAAGGGTGTTGGTATCTACTCTACCAGTGTGCTGTGGGAGAATTTTTATTCCACATGATTTGTCCACCCTGGGCAGGTGGTACCCCCAACGGCTGTCACAGCGTCCATCTGTCCATCTACTGTCTGGAGAACAAGTCCTACGTGCCACTGTTTGCCTGTTCATACCATGAAGGGGATTCGCCCCACTCTAGGACCCCTGTTCCTCTAACTGCCTTTTTTTTTTTTTGGTGGCACTGAGGATTAAACCCAGAGAGGTTCTACCTCTGAGCTACACCCCCTGCCCTATTTTATTATTATTTTTTTATTTTGAAACAGAGTCTCGTTAAGTTGCTGAGGGCCTTGCTAAATTGCTGAGGCTGGCCTCAAACCTGCGATCCTCCTGTCTCAGCCTCCCAAGTACTAGGCTTACAGGCATGAGCCACCATGCCTGGCTTGCTAACTGCCTCTCTAACCCCATTTTGTGATATATTGTAATCTGTTTCCTCAACCTCCATGGTTTAGCATGGGTGAAATATACTCTGTAGATGGGTCTTTTTCAAAGTGGGGACCCCTGCCTCTCTATGCTGCAAGTTCCAGGGGAGGGAACTGCTGATTCCATGGAACTAATTAAACTGGGCATTTATAGTTTGATGACACTTAAAAAAAATTGCAATGATTCTTTGCTGTGATCATTTGCAATTGATACACATTTTCACGAAATGAGACTTGTACTTTTTAACCAGGTTCCCCTCCACCTTCAGAAAGGACCAGTTTATTCCTCATGTTCGAGGAACTGGGTTGTGATTCCGATGCTCTTCTACCTTCCCTTTCTCAGCATCCTCCCAGATAGGGAGGTATAGAGCCGCCTCCCCGACAGATGCTCATCACCGTGCCTTTGATTCTGCACCTGCTCATTCGGGGAGCTGGAGGTGACTTCACCTGGTGACTTAGCGTGGGACCCCTGGGGCGAGGGACCCGCTGCAGGCTCTGAGCAGTTTGCTCATTAAGCTGGACAGTAAGCCGTGCAGCGTGCGCGTCGTGTCTTGTGTACAGCTCTCATTTTCCGGCCCCACGGGGCTCATAACTGTGTTTCTGGAAACCTGGTACCTGAGAGGCATCTGGATCTTTCGAGCCTCCATATGGGAGCCTGTCAGGGAATGTCATCGTGTTTTGGCCTGACAGCCTCTGTGGCATCTTTATTGAAAGTTAAAAACAAAAGGCTACTTAGAAAGTAGAAGGGGATAGTTCTGAAGGATAACATCTGCAATCAGATGGCCAAAGAGCATATTAACTTATAAACACAAAGTACCCTAAAGATCTAAGATGCATTGAAATAAAAAGTAGAGTAACATATAAAATCAACTGTTCCCTCTTTCTTTTGTCCCTTGGATTCTGTGTTTACCATCCACAGAATGACACATAGCAAGGCAAGTGTGCGGAGAGCCGGGTAGTTACATTAAAGTCTATGTCATAGGTAAGAGAAGCGGAGAGGACAAAAATGTCCATATGGAAAAATTTTCCAGAATTTGAAGCAAGATCTAATTGCGAGTTCAGCTGAAAACCTCTCAATCTGCATGCGAGGCTGGGAGGCTTAGTACGGCTTTCCTAGAGGGAAAAGAATGTCAACTGCGTGAGGTGGCCCCGCTTCACCAAAATGACCAGGATGTGGCTGGTAAGTCTGGGGGGCGGCTCAGGCCACAAGGGAGGGGCAGCAGTGGTGCTCCCAGACCTGCATGGTGGGGACAGGGCATGACTTACGCAGTGATAGGGAACGGGTCTGGATCTTCGCTCTGTCTCTTCTAGCTTTGGGATTCTGTAGCAGTGTGCAATACATTTCTCGACTGAGTTTTAGTTTCCTTATCTGAAGCTGGCATGCTAATACTCCTGCAAGAGTGGTAGGGTGCTGGTGAGAAAGTATATCATAGTTCACTCTGCTAACTATTTGCTCCATAAAAGCTGTAGATTAGATTTTGGTCAAGGCCTTTCTTCTGTCTGATCTGACTTGGGCTCAGATAGTCTGAAAAATATGACAGTCATGCCAGGTCCTAAAGACCATGAGATTCTGGGTTTTTTTATTGTTTGTTTGTTGGTTAGTTTTTTTTTTTTTTTTTTGCTTCAGCTTAAACCTGTTTTCTTGGCCATTGCAGAAATAAGAGAATGCTATCGTGGGTGGACACCTTTTGAAGTGCTTGATTAACCCAGCAATTAATAAAAATGAAGAGGTGACAATTGGTGTTACCAAGCTACGGGTCGAAAGCAATGGACTTGGCTTCTCTCCATGCAGACAGATTGGTGGAGAAACCACCCGTGGGGAGGAACATCAGAACCCAGCAAAGGGAAACTGGTGGTGGAAAGACAGAGTAAAACAAGGTTGCTTGGTTGACTGTTTCATTCATTGAACCAACAGATTTTTACTGAGTAATTATTTTTTGTGCGTGTGTTTGTGTGGTACTGGGGATTTACCCTAGGGCTGTTCTACTTCTGAGCTACCCCTCCTGCCCTATTTACGTATTTTTTATTTTGAAACAGGATCTCACTAAGTTGGTGAGGGTCTTGGTAAGTTGCTGAGGCTGTCCTGAAACCCACGATCCTCCTTTCTCAGCCTCCATTTAATTTTGTGGTACTGGAGATTGAACCCAGGGGCATTCAAACTCAAGGCTATACCCCCAGCCCTATTTTTTATTCTTTATTTTTGAAACAGGGTCTCACTAAGTTGCGGAGGGCCTCACTAAGTAGCTGAGGCTGGCTGCGAACTCGGATCCGCCGGTCTCAGCCTCCCAAGTCCTGGGATTACAAACATGCGCCACTACGCCCGGCTATTTACTGAGTAATTCTTACATGTACAATGCTGTGCTAAGGAGCCAAAGATACTTATCTGGATGAGGCGTAGCCCTCCTGTGAAGAGCTCGTCCTGTGTGGAGGTTATAGACCTAGAAGCCACCAATTCTAGTCCACTGTGGTACTGGCAGGAGTTTATGGGTGAGCAGAGGAAGGAGCCACTGCTGTTAGGAAAAGGGAGGGAGGTGTATAGAGTTTACAGAAAAAAGTGGTCTGAGCCAGATGTGGCCGGGCCAGTTGGTAGGAAAAGGCATTCTAGGATGGGGAGCTGGAGGGGGAGGTGGGGGCAAAGAGGGAAGGGTGGGTTTGCAGTTGCTAAGCCAGAGGCTCTACATGGACGGGCTTCGAATCTTATCTCTGTCACTGATTGGCTGGGTGAGTGTGGAAAGGTCACTGGGCTTTCCTGTCAATTGCTCTCCCCATCTGTAAAATGGGGAGGAAGGATCCATGTCCCATGGGGTTATATCCCTTGGGAGGATTCAGTGTTAGTTCATGTAAGGCCCAGTGCGCTGGGCACACAGAGGCCCCTCCCGAGTGATGAGAGCCCCGAGGTACCCGGGTTCCTTGATGTGCTGTGTGCAAGAAGATGAAGAGGCTGGAAGCATCACTATGGCCAGGTATGAAAGATGTCTGAACGTCACACATTCTCATATTTTTTGTTTTTGTTTTGTGGTACCGGGGATTGAACCCAGGGGCATTCTACCTCCGAGCTACACCCCCAGTCCTATTTTTTTTTATTCTTTATTTTGAAACAGGGTCTCACTAAGTTGCAGAGGCCTCACTAAGTAGCTGAGGCTGGCCATGAACCCAAATCCTCCTGTGTCAGCCTTCCAAGTACTGGGATTACAAGCGTGCGCCACCACGCCTGGCCACACATTCTGATTTGATCTCTGCAGACATTTACCCACTCCCTGTTTAAGCTGTGTCTCCCCCAAGACATCAAACAGTCTTACCCTATAACACAGCCACCCATTGGCGACCCTGGTGACAAGTAATTGCATGGCCCTTCTTTCCTTTTCCCTGGGTTGATGACGTGAAGAGGCTCCTGTTTTAAGGAACAGACTCAGCGCTGCAGGGAATTAATGCCGGGTATCAGAAAGCTCAGCTCAGCATCTAGTTACATCCGGGCTCAGGAAAGTCACACCATCCTTCCCAGGTTTACCTTCTACCTCCATAAGCTAAAGTTAATGTATTTATGTCCTGAGATGTGACATTTTCTCTTAAGAGCTGCGAAGAAACTTCCTTGGAGGAGAGGAGCTGCCTTTGTGTAGAAAGACTGTTTTTTTTACGCTACTGGGGATTGAACCCAGGGGCATTCTACCTCCGGGCTACACCCCCAGCCCTATTTTTTTTTTATTCTTTATTTTGAAACAGGGTCTCACTAAGTTGCGGAGGGCCTCACTAAGTATCTGAGGCTGGCCGTGAACACGGATCCTCTGGTCTCAGCCTCCCAAGTACTGGGATTACAAGTGTGCGCCACCACGCCCAGCTGTAGAAAGACATTTTGATGAGCTAGAACAGCTCTGGCCAATAGAAATATAACATAAGCCTCACGTGTGATATAAAACTTATCGGTGGCAAAATTATTAAAAAAGTAAAAAGAAATAGGTGAAATTATTTTTAATGATATGCTGTATTTAACTCAGTATAACCCAAGTATTTTTAAAAATTGCCATGTTGCATTTTTTATTTCATAGTGAGTTTTTGAAATCTGAAGCACATTTCAATTTGCAGCACAGCTCAATTCAGACTAGCCACATTTCAAGTGTTCAGTTGCCGCACGCGGCTTCTGGCTGCCATATTGGACGGTGTAGATCTTGGTAGGAGCCCCTGGCACGAGTGAAGTGGCCCTTTAGGGGAAGTGAGTTTTCTTCCTCCCTTTGCCCTGCATCCTTTCCAATCCTCCCTTTCTCCATCAGTCTCTCTTCTTCTGTCCTTTTCTTGTGAGGAATGGGGAGATAAAAGGCCACTGGCCACAGTAAATGCTTGGTGTAACTGGATTTTTGTGGGAAATGAAGAGTAGGATGAGTTGCATGGAAAGACATAGAAGGAGAAGCAACTCACTAGGAATTCATAGAAATTGTGAAAATAGAAGCAGTAGATAGCGTATAAAGCACTGAACTCTATGCCAGGCATTATTCTCAGCATCTTACTGGACCATCTTATTTAATCCCTCCAGAACCTTAGAAAGTAATCATTTCTCTCATCTTGAAAATGAGACCGTTGAGGCACTGAGAGATTAAGAAACAAGCCCAAAGTCACACAGTGAAGGATTGAAACCAGATAACTTGTCTCTGGAGTTCTACTGTACTAATTGCACCAGGAAATCTTGTGTGGGGGGACCGTGGAGAAGGCTTCTGGTTTTCATTTGTCGGGGACTGGGTAGTTTACACCAGAGGGCCTGGGGCGGGAAGGCCTGAGGACCCTCTGGACTAGGCTGAGCCTTGTAGTGTTGTGAAGAGTGAATGTTAGGGCGGCCACACCGTACCCCGGGCACCGTCATTGCACCGCGCAGGGCCTCCATGAATGGTACCGGGTCCCTTCCCCTCCATCAGGCCCACAAAATGAGCTTTTAAAGGAAGGGGCTTTCTTTTTCTTTTTTTTTTTTTACATGTTTTTATTGGTGCATTATAGTCTCACATCACAGTGAGTCTCAGTTTGGTGTTAACATACATGCACATGGCTCTCGGTGTCCCTCCCCCTTACCTCCCCCCCACATGTAGCACTGAGAATGATGTTGGTATAATCTCATATGTACACATTGTTTATGATGGTAATTCCATAGATTCACTTCTTTCTTGCCCTTCCCCTTCCCTTGTACCCCAAGGAAGGGTCTTTCTTAGATTTGTTCACGTCTGGGTCTCTGCCTGGCACATGGTAGATGCTCAGAAGGTATTTGTGGAAGACAGTGAGGGTGTTTTGGAGTCCCCGGACATGATCTCTGAGTCAGCCGGGAGCCCACGGTCTCTGTCATATCCCCGGGGTGGCTTTACAGATACAGCCCTGGCGGAAGGGGTTCACCTGGAGAGATGACCTGCGTGCTCAGATCTGGAGTTCCGGCTCCTAGCCAAGGACAGTCACAAAGGCCACGTGATGTGTCCCATGCCAAAGCCTTTGTTTTAGTGAACTTTTTATTGAAATGCTGCATATTACACAGGCAGTGAAGCACAGAAAGCAGAAGTGAGCAGCCTGATGTTTCCCAAAGGCGACGTGCCTGTGTAACCAGCCCCAGGTAGAGAACTAGGACCTGGCCAGGACCCCAGAGGCCCCTCCTCTTCCCCCTGGTCCTTCCTGAGAGTGTCCGCTGTCCACACTTCTGACTCCATAAATTATTTCTTGTGTCCACACTATCGAGCAAATACTGATGGTTGGGGTTACCATGGAGCCTGGTGAGGGGTCCAGTTGTTTCCGTCCCGCATCCCTGCTTGTCTGCAGGGTGGGGCTTCTGGCTTGGCTCCTGTGTCCATGGCACAGATGAGACACTGAGGCTCACCCCAGCCTCGTGGCTGCAGAATAGATCAGTGATTCAGACCCAGAGCTGTTGTGCCCCAAAGCCTGTGCTCCTGACCATCCTGACCATGTCTTCTCTTCCATGACATTTTGTCCCAAATCCCAAGCCCGGGACATCCAGGTGGAGCAACATCTAGCGGTCTCTGCTGTGCAACTGTGGAGGGCCAGCAGCTATTACATCATGCTCCTGGCCCCAGGGGGACTGAGGGTCACTCCTCACCTGCTGGAGGGTACTGGCTGGCAGAGACCATCCTTGTGGAACTGCAGGAGGCCTCAGAGCACGGGGCAGTCAGGTTCCTCATTGTCCTGAGCTTCCTGCTACTCTTACTGGTGACATGCACTCTTAGGCACTGGCCAGGGCAGCTCAATTAAACAAGTCAAGCTGTTCACTCCCACCAAAGTGTTCTGCGGCCAAGCACCAGCAACATCACTAGTTGCCTGCTACAGGGCATGGCGGGTCTGCTGCCTGGAGCTGCCTGGATTTCAGCATCAGTTGGTGCTCAGGGACTGGAGCAGGTGTGGCTGCAGAAGAGAGCAGGTATGGCCAGGGAGGAGCTCAGACTCTGCCCAGCCTGGAAGCCCCTGAAGTGTTGCATGAAGGTGACACATACATTTTAGCCAGAGGGACACTGCTGTCTGTGGTGTGGCCCTCTGCCCTCACAGTTCCCCAGTCAAGAGGGACAGGTGGTGGCTGTCATTCTGCAGTTGGCTCTGGCCACAGAGAGCTTGGCCAACAATTCTGGAATGCAGATCCCCCCAGCCTCTTTGGCCCAGAGATGCAGCTTGACCCACAAAGCCACAGGCAGGCAGTCCCCTCTGCCTGCCTGTCTCTCCACAGTCACTGGGGTGGGGAGTGGGCAGAGATACACCCCAGTATTCTAGGCTCCATGCCCTGGGGACTGAAATTTAATTCAAATGGCAAAATAAAATTGTCCTTCTGGAGGCAATGGTCCTTATAAAAATGAAGGCAGTGTGACTTAATATAATTCCACTGAGCGAGGGGGTGAGCCAACAACCTACCCTCTGCTGGCCACCGGGCCCAGCATTGTAGAATCATAGGTTTTTTTTTTTGTTCATACTGGGGATTGAACCCGGGGCATTCTACCTCCAAGCTACACCCCCAGCCCTATTTTTTTATTCTTTATTTTGAAACAGGGTCTCACTAAGTTGCAGAGGGCCTCACTAAGTAGCTGAGGCTGGCCGCGAACCCGGATCCTTCGGTCTCAGCCTCCCAAGTACTGGGATTATAAGCGTGCGCCACCACGCCTGCCTAGAATCAGATTTGACTTCTCTGATCTCCCGTAAAATGGGGATACCTCTCCAAGTTGTTGCATTAATTAGTTAATTACGTGAAGCACTTGGAATACCCTCTAACATGTTGATGACTGATAAACATTCACAGAACATGATGGAGCTGGTTATAGTGTTCTGGGCATTCAGGTGCAGAAAATAGTTTTTGAATTCCCTGTTTCCAGACAGGGAAACCGAGGCACAGTCTGAGTTCCTGGCCCTAAGTTTCACAGCTGATAAGTGGCTGAGCTGGAAGTTGAACCTGAGATGCTGGACTCCAGGCCTCAGTGAGGGAGCAGAGCGCCTCATGATTTGCCTGGAAGTTTCCACCTAAGGATTACATCTATTCCAAAAGGATACCCCAACCCCCAACGGAGTCCAGGAAAAACAGGACAAACACTGTTTATTTTATGATCCATTCAAAATAATAAACATAGCCAGCGCCTGCCGAGCAGATTGTTCTGTCTTGGTCGCCACGTTTACAGTGCCTAATTGTTTGGGTTGGTCCCTGAGACCTTTGTGGAAAATGTTGTAAGGAACTGACAGCGTCTCTCTTCTCACTGTGGTCGAAGGTGAAATACCCCGGTGTGGGAGGTCGGTCTGAGTGGAGAAGTCAGATGCTCTTTCTCATCTTTGTCTGCATTGGGGTCCCTCATGGGAGGTGTGGCCTGCTGCCTCCCCCAGGCGCTGGGTCCCCCGCACCCTCAGGGCCTCTGAGGGCCCTTCTATAGGATCCATAGGGACCTAACAGGATCAGATCAGCCAGCAACGATGAGGTTCACAGTGTGACTAAGGTATGGCAGCAAAGCACAGTTGGGGAAATAATGTCCCATTTCCTCAATTAAGTTCCCTGAGCGGAGGCAGGCAAATAGAGGACCAGAGGGCAGGATTCAAGGGGGAGGCAGAGAGTCAGAAAAATAAATACAGCCAGGGCAGAGGAGGAGAAATGTCAGGGTTGGGAGGTGAGAGGGGCGGGGTTGGAGCCTGGAAGAGGAGGAGGAGGAGGAGGAGAAAGGTGAGATGGGTGACCAGTACTGACATTTTGTGCCTCCAGGAGGGAGGGGCAGGACCCCAGGTGGGAGGCAGATCCTCAGCCTGACGGAGGGGATGAAGGGGAGGCGGGAGGGGAGGAGGAGGAGAGACGCAGGATTCAGGCAGGCAGTGGGAGGGTAAAGAAAGACAGGAACGTGCAAAGCAATTAATTGTGGGTGCCGGAATGGACTGAAGGCCCCCTAGGAGCATTGAGGGTGGGCACCCTGAGGCCACTGTTGGGCAGCAGCACCACCCTGACTGTGAGTTCAGTGCTCCTTGGTGATACCTTGTCAACTCCCAGGCTGGTAAAGGGTGGGCCAGAGGGAGATGGGACATGCTAAGTGCCATTGCTCAGTGGTTCCATGAGGGTCTGCAGGTCAGGCCCCCCAGCCCAGGCCCTCCTATGTTGCCCTCCTACATTCCAGCTTCATGACAGGGTCCCCATGAGGGACTCTGGTCCTCAGTGCTCTCAGCCTGGAGCGGAGCACTGCACGCGACACCATTCAGAACAGGCTACACAAATAAACTCCGTGGTGTGTCTCATTAGTCCGGGAACAGCTCAAGCGGGAGGAGTGCCTCCCTCCAGCGCGGCTCATGCCAGGGGGGTTAAAAAAAGAAATACTCACGCCTGATCCAAGGGCTTTTTGTGGGCAGGGCAGAAATAATAAAGCCAAGCACAGAGTCGGGCCGTCAGGAGCGAGGTTGTGCGCTCTAACGGGGCCGGACTCTGCCCACTCTTGGGATCACCTCTTGGCTGCTAGGAGAGGCGGCCCAACCCTGGCCTCCAGGGCCCCCCTGAGCTGAGGGCAGCGGGGCAAAGGTGAGTGGGCATGCTTCCTGTGAAAAGGCTCCAGTTCTAGTGCAAGAGGCTAACTTGTTTTTCCTGCTGGGTCAGTTCCGCGGCTCTTCGCCCTGCCCCTCATTCACTCTGTTCCCCTCTTCCTCCTGCCCCTGCAGTCAGACCAGCTCCCAGCGCGACCTGTCGGGCCCAGTGCACCCCGAGCTTGCTTCGTAGATGTGGAAACTCAGGTTCAAGGGCATGAGGACTTGCCCACAGCTGTTTTCCAACTCCTGATGGCAGTAATGGTGATAAAGGGGGAGATGGAGCAGAGAAGGATGTGGTTGTTTATTTTCCTAAGCGCTATATTAAATTCTTTGCTGGAGAAGGCTGGGCTAGTAATAATGCTGGATAGCTTTTATTGTGGGTCTGCCCTGTGCCAGGCATGGTTCTGAGCTCTCTGGTTCACTGGATCAGAGAGTGACTCCGCAAGGCTTAGACACTCTATGTGCCCATTTGACAGATGGAGGCAGGTTCCAGTCAAGGGCTTGGTTCTTTTTGCTAAGCCATGTGGCAAGCTTGCTGTGTGTGGAGTGACTGTCCCCTGAGGTCGGTTGGTTGTGACAGGACGCCTGCCATTCTAGGTCCTTCTCCTGGTCTCAGGAACACCCCCCTCCTTTCCTGTGCTGTTTTCTTTTCATCTGTTGATTTAGGAACTAGTTTTCTGGTGCTGCCCATTTAATTCATTTTGTTTGTACCATCAGATGTTTTAAAACTGGGTGTGGTGGCGCAGGCCTGCCTGTAATCTCCATTCTTGGGAGGCTGAGACAGGAGGATTGCCAGGTTCGAAGACCAGCAGGTTCAAGGCCAGCCTCCACAATTTAGCAAGACCCTCAGCAACTTAGCGAGACTCTGTTTCAAAATAAAAAATAAGAGCCGGGCATGGTGGCACACGCTTGTAATCCCAGTACTTGGAAGGCTGAGATAGGAGGATTGCAGGTTCTCAGCCAGCCTCAGCTACTTAGTGAGGCCCTCTGCAACTTAGTGAGACCCTGTTTCACAATAAAGAATAAAAAAATAGGGCTGGGGGTGTAGTTCGGAGGTAGAAACCCTCCAGGTTCAATCCCCAGTGCCACAAACAAACAAAAAGTTTTCAGGGGCTACTAAGTACAGAGCATTCTGTTGGCCAGTGGAAGACAAAGTTGAAAGAGAGACCAAGGTCGTGGGCTTTGAAACCAGACCACCAGACCACTGTCGATGAAGTCTAGGTCAGACACCATCGTCTGGCGTTGGACAGTTATAGTGGGTAAGAACACAGATTATGGGTTTGGGTTTTAACTCAGATTCTACCATATACAAGCCATGTGAGCTTGGCTGAGTTACTTAATTTCTCTGTGCCTCAGTCTCCTCTCCTTTACAATGGGACAGCCTCTGGAGGCAGTTGTGGGGTTAAATGAGGTGCTGTATGTAAAGCACTTAATGCCGGGCTGGTATTATTTGCAGTTACAAAGCTCTGGTGTCCCCGGGCGTACATGTCAGCAGTGTCATACCGAGTTGTGAAGAGGTCATCTGTGTTCATTTCCTACAGCTGCCAGGGTGAGGTGCCACCAGGAGCAGACATTGATTGTCTTGCAGTTCTAGTGGCCAGGTGTGAGCAATACAGGTGTCATCAGGCCTTGCTCCTTGGAAACCCAGAGGGGACTCTCCTTTGCCTCTGGGGGTGCTGCTGTCCCGGCTCTCTGTGGCCTCCGGAAGCCTCATTCTAACCCTCTGGCATCGTGTGTGACCTCCGCGTGGGTCTCTCTTCCCATAGCTGTCTTATTACAAGGACATCAGTCCCGCTGGGTGAAGGGCCCACCCTTTGCCAGTGTGACCTCATCTTCATTACATCTGCAGTGACTCTGTGTCCAAATAAGGTCACTGGGGTGCTGGGGATTAGGGCCTCAACATGTCTTTTTGTGGGATCATATTTCAACCCATAACTAGGATGACATGGGAACTCACCCCAGCGCTGAGCAAGAACAGAACAGCGCCATCAGCGTTAGCTGTGCCTGTCGTTACGCTGGCTGCTGGACCCTCACCGTGACTGCCCTTTGCGGGGGCGCCTGGAGGGGGGTGCTCCTCTGAGCATCTTTGAATCTCAGTTTCCACCCACTAACTTTGACTGGTGTGGCCTGGCTTGCCGGGCAGGAGAGTGGATTACTTAGTCTTCCTGATCCGCCTTGCCTGTTCCCTGAACTGGGGAGGAAGGAGAATGCCCTTCCCTCGGGACTGCCTCCCCAGGAGAGGGGGACCTGGACACCCAGCACCACCTGAGGTCACCATCTTCCTTTCCTGCCAGGTGCTGTATGGCTCAGTGAGGGCAAATGGCTATTGTAGTCTCCATCACAGATGGGAGGGGGCTCCTCTTTCCTTTCCCAAGGGGTCAGGAAGGCTCTGAGGCGCCTACAAACATGAGCAGGCTTGGATTTTCCAGTCCCCCGGGCTACTTTGCAGTCAGAATGGAAAAATGTACTTTTCCCCCCACTTGGGAGCCAAACAGATTTGCTACAGAGAGTCTAGATATGTATGGAAACAGTCCTAATTTTAGCCTTGCCCACACTTAATGCTGTTTTGGGTCAGGGCCCAGGGAACAGGGAGGGTGAGCAGGCCGGAGGGGTCATATCAAGCACAGAGCAGCTAACAGGGAGGGTGCAGCAGAAATCCCAAGTGGACCCACAGGGGCAGGCTCAGAAGGAAACCGGGTCTGAAGAGGGGACCCGGCCGAGTGATGAGCATCGATTGGAAAGAGTATATTTTATTTTTTAATTTTTATTTATTTATTTATTTATTTATTTATTTATTGTGGTACTGGGATTGAACCCAGGGGCATTCTACCTCTGTGCTACACCCCAGCCCTATTTTTTTATTCTTTATTTTGAAACCAGGTCTCACTGAGTCGCTGAGGCTGGCCGCAAACCCGGATCCTCCGGGTCTCAGCCTCCCAAGTACTGGGATTACAAGCGGGCGCCACCACGCCCGGCTGAAAGAGTATATTTTGAATGGCGGGATCTCCCTCACCTCCCCCTTTCACTCTTGCTGTCTGAATTCTGCTCCTGTTGTGAGCCCAGTTCCTGTCCCTGCTATCCGCATCTACACCTTTGGAATCAGAACGTCTCCCCTGAATTCCTGGCATCTTTTATAATCCCGTCGAAGTCCTTGTGGCAGTCTATTTAGTTCAGAGGTTAACTCATGTTCCTTGAAGTCCTACCATTTACTTTTGAGCCCCTCAAGGTCAGCCAGGGTCTTGTCACGTCTGTGTGTCTGTGTGCTGAGCCTGCTGTGCCGAGGACGTGCTGAAAATACAGGGAGTGGGATTTGACATGACTGGTGATTTCTGGGTGATCACACCAGAAACTGGGCCTCGACAAAAGAGTATGAAATAAAGCGTACAGACGCACCTTTTAAACCTTTTTTTTTATGGGAATGGTTCACTTGGATGGGGATGGAAATGGCCTGTAATTCTAATAAGGACATGCTAAGGAGGACCACGGGTAAGAGGCGGCCATGACGTGGGGGGGGGTGTTGGGTGTGATGGGGCAAGATACAGATGGGATCATTTCAGGATGTGGGGAGCACCATCATCTCATCCATTCCTGTCCTCCCAGCCTGGCCAGCTCCTAGGATTCCTACTAGGAGGCCATCCCTCTGGTTTCCTGTCTCGCCATGTGATTTCTCCCTGTCTCAGGTACCTCTACCATGGTGCTATCCCTCATGTTGTGATGTTATGTAACCAGAAGGCACTCACAGAGCCAGCGGATGTTGGTGCCAGACTCTTAGACCTCTAAAACTGAGCTAAATAAACCTCTCCGCTTTAAAAGCACCCAGCCTCGGGTATTTAGTTACACAAAATGGAGTAATAGAGACATTTTACTGATCTTATTTAATCCCACTAACAATGTTGTTTATTTTTCCTTCATAAATAAAAGGGGAGACTGAGGCTGGAGGACTTGAAATAACTTGCAGGGGACTTCCCTGCTGGTAAGAAGTGGAACTCATGATTCACTGCAGCCCCATCCTGATTTAGTTGTGCCCGGGAGCTACAGGCTCACTGAAGGGAGTGTTTAGATTGTGGAAATAGAGTCACACGCAAGGGCATGGTGCCACTTGCCTCCCCTGGCAAACTTCTCCTGGTGTGTAACAAGAGCTGGGCCAGACTGCAGCCGCTCACGCCCAGGCGAGCCCGAGGGCTGGGAGGGGGTTTCTAGGCAGAGGGACGCCTCTGTCTTGGGTGGCTGTTTGTCCGGGGCCAGTGAAAGGCAGTTTGGTCCCTCAGCGGAGGGAGCAGCCCCAGCTGACAGGGTGAGTCAGAGTAGAGCCCAGAATAGAAGGCAGAGGGCATGTGTGCAAAGGCCATCTCGCTCCCAGTCATCTGGGTTTTAAGATTCCAGTGCAAGATGATTAAGCTTTTACACATAACACCGTTTGCAGACTGCTTTATGATCATTTATTAGTGTCGCCTGGCAACGGTTCCCTGAATTAGCCACATCCATTCCCCAGAGGGTACTTAAATCTGGATCTGCCCAGAGCCCAGTTCATTGCTTATGCATTATTGGGCCTCCTTTCAACCCCATATTCATCCATCCACCCATCCATTCATCCACCCATCCCTCCATCCATCCACCCACCCCTCCGTCTACCTTTCCATCCATCCACCCACCCATCCATCCACTGCTCCATCCATCCACCTATCTATCCATCCACCCATCTCTTCATCCATCCATCCATCTATCTATTATTAGGCTCCTCCCTGGCGGGTAGCTTTAGGTTTGGCATTCCTTTTCATCGCTGGGAGTATTTAATACGTGGTGAGAATGGACGTGTTGGTGTTGCTGTTTGCAGAAGCAATTCTAGCACTTTGATTGAGACTGAAGCTCCACGAGGGTGAAGCTTTTGTTCATTTATGTGCATCTGGTGCCTAGAAGAGTACCTAGCGCATAGTAGGTACTCCGCAGACATTTGTTGAAAATAAAAAAGAGCGAATGGACTGAGTGTCTGCTATGAGTTTGACCCTGTAGGAAGTGCTTTCCATGAAAACCTTTCTGATTCCATCTCCCCTTCCTGCACCTCTATTTGTGTTTGTCCCCATCTTAGGGCAGCGTCTAGTGAGTGTTCACAGTTATCGTAAGCATTGTCATGAGCACTTGCCTAGCAGATAATCCTTATTATGACTGAATAATGTGGCTACTATTATTCCCATTTTACAGGTTGGGAAAAGAGACATTAAGAAACTTGCCCCAAGTCACAGACTTCTCTAATTCAAGCCATTTATTTACGTCTATACCAGGGATTCAATATAATATTCCCTGTGATGGGAATGTTCTGTCTGCACTGTCCAGGGCGGGAGCTACCAGCCACAGGTAGTTACTGAGTGCATGAGGCCGGTGCAACTGAAGAATGGGATTTTTACCTTTAATTTAAATTCGAATAGCCACATGTGGCTAGTACTAGCCTGCTGGACAATGCAGCTCCCTACCATGACATTGCCAAATAATAACAACAGCTGACATTAATTGAGTGCCTACTACATGCTGAGTAGTTTTCAAATGCTTTCCATGCAGCCAGTGATTTAAGTTAATCCTCACAACCACAGGCGAATTAACAAGGGTCAAGGCAGCTCCTCTGCTTTGAAGATTTTTACAGCAAGAAAGTGGTGTAGCCAGATTCTCTCCCAGGGAGAACTCTGCGTGACCCCAGACTCTGAAACTATCTCCTTGTTTTTCTTCCTGTGTTCCATCTGTACAGTAGTGGATATTGCTAATAAAAAAAGATTGCATTGTTCGAAGTGTTTGTCAGCCCCAAACACATTGGTCCCCACACACATGCTGGTAAACTCATGTGCACGCTTGCGAACTTAGTGTTCCCACCAAGTGACTCATGGAGATTGAAAACGTTTATTTACATGAGGTAAAGTTGTGTCAATGTCACTTTGAAAAAAAAAAGGCCAGTGTTCCCTACCAGGATGTTCTGTTCTGCCACGAAACAAATGAAACAAAACCTATTTTGTGCCAGGCGTAGTGGTGCAGCCCGTTGTCCCAGTACTTGGGAAGCTGAGACAGGAGGATTGCAGGTTCAAGGCCAGCCTCAGCAACTTAGCGAGACTCTAATTCCAAATTAAAAAAAAAATTTAAAAAGGGCTGGGGATGTACCTCAGAGGTAGAATGCCCTGGGTTCAATCTCCAGGACCACACACACACACAAAACCCAAAACATAAAAACCCTACTTTGTGTAATAGTGAGAATCTTTCAAGGTCAGTGTGGGAAGAGAAGGTCAGGCCGTGATGATCAGCAGTCTTGCTGGATGGGACAAGTGGATTTAGGTTGTAGGCTTGGTGATGCTTCATTGTTCCTGGCCCTGCCCGTCTTCCTGAGGATGGCTAAGTGAGGGGGCCTCCTGTCACACCTGGGGTTATAGAAGAGATGGCAGATGGACTGTTGTCCTGTGTAGACTGGGAAGCAGAGGCCACCGTGCTGTGGACAGTCAAGGTCAGCAATGTCTTCGGATATAGGTTCATCCAAATGTGTTCACATGTCTGGCTGGAGCTGTCGTCTGTTCGTGTGGCTCATTCAGAGACTGCGGACCAACACAGGGGCAGGGCCAGGAACCCGGGTTAGGAGCTGAACTGGGCTAAGATGGCCAGGCGAGACACATGGAGAGAGAGCCAGAGAGATAGGTCCAAGGATCAGACCTCATCTGGAGCCCAGTTCAAATACAGGCAGTGACTACGCCGCCCTGCTGGGGACTGTGGGCTAGGCATGCTTGAGCTTCTGAGAAGAGGAATGGGGACATGTGACCACAGCCACCAGGGGAAGCCTTGTTCTGTGGGCTCTGCGTGACTAGTTAGGTCCACATTCCTGCCACAGTGGACTCAAGGCGGTCATGCGACTTTCAGAGCCACGCCTGACTATCCATCTGCCCATTGACCATTTTTCCTATCTGTCCATCTGTCTATCCGTCCGGGGCTCACCGACCCCATCACATTGACACTTTTCCCATTCACCTGCAAACACAGGAGGTGTCAGTCTTGCCAGACTGACAGATGTGGGATGTCACATATGTTCACGATCTGCTGTCAGATGCAGGCATGATGGACACCGCATTTGGGCACCTCGGCACCTCAGGCTGCTTTTAGTGTCTCCAGGTTCAGCAACTCTGATTTACTGTCTTTTGAAAATAAAAGCATTCCTTCCACCCTTCTGTTCCTAAGCAGGTTCGCCTAAGCTCAGAAGGTCTTATAGAAATGGGGACGGCATTGTCTGGGTATTGTCAGGTGGGCCATTCTCCAGCTTCTACTGTGAGGCGGGGGGCTGTGGACCAGCTGGAGGGGCAGGGGAGACAGATACCAGCATGACCCAGAGCTTTCTCTGTGCCAGGTGTTTCCTCATCTCACTTAATTGTCTCAGTGACCCAACGAGGCTGTGTTCATCTACACTTGGAAATGAGAGAAGAAAGGCTGACATGGGTGATGTCCCCATCGTCAAGTAGCTATGGAGTGGCAGAGCCTGGATTTGAACCCTGATCTGTTGGCTCCTGTGTTCCTGTTTGCCACAATGCCGCACGGAGAGCTGGGCATGGTGGATTTCCTGCCCGGGCTCACTATGGAGAGAAGCTACCTGGCACACATTCCCTGATCTTGGGCAACATGGTTGACGTCTGCACCTCAATTTTCTCATCTACAAAATAGGATAGCAATAATATTATTACCTTGGAGGTGTAATCAGGATTTAAGCACATTACTCAGGTACAGTCTGGCTCATGGTCAGTACTCAGTAAGTGTGTCCTCTAATAGGTATGTGCTATAATAGGAACATTAATCATTAATGTTGCTTTGGCTATTTTTACTTCTGGTCATTTGGGCCATCGACTGCCCCCCCATGTTAATAAAGTTGTTATATTCATAAAAACATATTTCTCACAAAACGAGCTTATATTTTATAACATCAAGCCCAGGAACAGTGTCATGGTGGCCCCTGAAGATGCATAACAGAGCTGGGATCTGGACCCAGGCCAGTCTGGGCTCTGTCTCCACACTGACTCATCTGAGGTCCAGGTGTCTGGCTTTTTCTCCACTCTTCTCAGGGGTCTGTGTGGCTCTTCCCTTCCACCTGTTCCCGAGGACAGAGGATGTGCCTGGGTTAGAAATGTCTGGTTTTTACCCACATCTCTCCTTCTGGGACATGGGCATGTTACCCTTCTTTCCCCTTTTCAATCAGGCAAGGCCATGTGTCTCATTCTGGCCGAAGGATGGTGAGCAGGAGCGAGTTGCCCAACTCTGCTACAGCATTTATTTGCTGGTGTAAGACAGAGTGGGGGGCTGGACTGAGGAATGGCATGATACCCGAGGCAGGAGAGGCGTGCGGAACTCCTGGTCATGCGTGTTGATGGGGCGTGCATTCTGCAGGTGAGGTGCCTGAGGTTTGACAAGGTTTCTTGTTTGTCTAAAGCTCCACAGCTGGGATGCAAGCCCAGATCTGACTTGCTCTATGACAGTATGCTGCCGTTCGCCGATCCTGATTCCTTGTGTTGTTGGCTGTTAATTGTAGGCTCTGTGTGTGTGTGTGTGTGTGTGTGTGTGTGTGTGTGTGTGTGAAGATGGGTGTGGAGTGGGCTTAGGGGAACAGCTAGCAGAGTCTCAGGGTTTGGGTTACTTTTGTAGAGTGATGGCTATAATTTGGCATCCTTAGCCCAGGTGGTGGCTGCTCTTGGCCACCAACTCAACCGGGAGAAATGAGTTGGCTCTTATCTCTTTGCAGACATCAGATTCCCTTTAATGTGAAGCTTGGGTGAGAATACCAAGGTGAGGTTATTTCCTTTTCCTCGCTGCACAGATGGGAGTAAGGAACATGGAGGGAAGGGGGGGCAGGAAAGGTATCCTAGGTGGTGACTGCCTGGGCGATGCTTCTTTAAATGCTTTCAGTGTTGGAGTCTTTGGAGCCTTGCCTTGAGCTTCGGGGGTGAAGGCTCTCACAGGGAGCACCCCGAATGCCAGAGCTGGTGTCACGGCCCAGCATCCTTGCTGAGGGTGTGAGGGTGTGTGGTGGGGGCTAGGCCTGTAAAGGCAATGCAGTAGGCCCACAGAGAGGTCTTGGGGCTGTAGGGCTGGCACGGCCCATCGTGCAGGCTCCTTCTTGCAGGTGAATGCACCTAGGAGTGCCTTAGCTGGCCTAGGTGCCAGGGTAGTGGCCTGATGATTCAGATGTGTTGAGTTTTTGTCCACTCTGCCCTAGGGACGCTGCTGAGGCCAGGTGAGTGTGTGCCAGGCACTTTCCTGTGCTCTGAGCCCACATCCATCCTGAGAACAGTCCCCTCTGAGGTTGGGATGATTCTGCCACTCGCTTCTCAGCCCAGGATGCTGAGTACCTGAGATGCTGGGTGACTTTTCAGAGCTTCGAGTAGAGAAGCCGGTGTTGGATCAAGACATGGTGACCCCAGAGTTCCTGACTGTCCAGTTGCCACAGACCTACTTCTTATTTTGAAAACCAAGATAGTGGGAGAAACACATTTATCTGAGCACCTATTATATGGCAGGTGCTATGTTTAGATCATGTACATTATCTTAACTCAGTCTTTTTTCAAGCCCTGGGGTTAGGTATCATTTTTTTTTAATTTAAAATGTTTTCTAAAAAATTTGTAAATGATTTACACATAATCTAAAATGTACCATCTTGACCACCTGTGAGTGTTCAGTTAAGAAGTGTGAAGTACATTCATGTTGTGCAGCCAAGCTCCAGGATGCTTTTGATCTTGCAAAGTTGAAACTGCACCCATTAAACATTCTCCCTTCTCCCCGGTCCTTGGTAAACACCATTCCCTAAGATTTGACTACTCCACATATTTCATGAATGGCTCCCTTATTTGAGTTGGCATAATGTCCTCAAGGTTCATTCATGTTGTAACACGTGACAGGATTTCTTCCTTTATAAGACTTAATAATTTTCTGGTAGATGCAAAACCCACGTAGCACATTTGTTTATGCATTCATTTATTGATGTTCATCTCCTTGGTGGGACTATCCATGATGGGTTGCTTCTATCTTTTGGCTACATTTTGGTGATTTTCTTAAATCAGTGGAGAGAGCAGAATTTAAACCCCTGTTTTTATTTGACACTGTTGACTTATTTTTACTACTAAGGTTCATCTAGCTCTAAGAGTCAAGATGAATTTAATACATGAGGGAATGATACTTTTGTTAAAGGTCCAATGGAGAAAGTTCTAGAAATGTTGGCTGAACTTTTCTAGAAAGTTCTAGAAATGTAGGATCTTCAAGGCTCCTCCTGAAAGGTGGCAACCAGGATGCTGTTTTCTTTCTCCCGGAGTTTGTGCAGTGGTCCCACAGCTGGTTCTGCAAAGGTCCTGGGAGTCTAAGGTGGTAGACGAGACTTGGAGGAGAAGGGGCAGAGAATGCCTATGTGTGTTAGTCAACTTACTATCACTGTGACAAAATACCTGCGATAATCAAGTTAGAAAGAGAAAAGGTTTATTTTGGCTCCAAGTTTCAGAGGTTCCAGTCAGTGGTTGGCTGGCCTGTTGCTTTGGGTTTGTTGGGAGGCTGCACATCATGGCGGGGCATGTGGTGGAGCAAAGCTGCTCACCTCATGGCAGCCAGAGACAGGAAGAGGCCGGTGTCTCAGTATCCTCTTCAAGGATACGCCAGATAACCTAACTTCCTCCCACTAGGCCCCGCCTCTTAAAGGTTCCACACCTCCCAACAGCGCCACAGTCTGGGGACCAAGCCTCCAACACATCGGGCCTCAGGATGATGTTTAAGTTTCCTACCATAGCGCAGGCTCTTATGAAGCCTGAGACAGATTTGGACCCAATGAGTCATGTACCTTTTTCTGAGTCCCTGCTCGGCAAGGGACTCAGGTTTTTCCCACAAACCTTGTGGGGACTCGGTTTGTGTCACCAGAGGCCACAGTGTGGGCTGAAGGCCTTTTATTTGTATCTTCGTTGTGCCCATTATTTCCTGAAAGTGTACTCTTTTTTTTTTCTTCTTTTTTAACCTGCAATTTGTTGGTTCATGTAAGCTCTTGTCTTTGTTTTCATGTTTTTAAAATGGCCATCTTGAGGGGCCATTCTGAAATTAGTAAGCGTTGTATTCCAGCATCCTCCTGGCAAAGGTTTGGTTCGAGAGGTTGGCTCCCACGAGGTTGTCATTTTTCCTCAAGTGCGGGGTCTAGTAAGTGGCTGGCTGCTTCCGGGGCACAGTGAAATGGTTTATGGTGTCAGAGGTGAGATCTCTTGTGTGATAGGCCAATGTTTCTATCTGATCCAATCAGTCCTTGTTTTCTATTTAAAATAAGTGTTTTGTTTATCTCAGAGAGCATTAATTACTGGCTGCTAACATTTACCTCTACGTAGCTGTGAGAAGGGTTTAAATAAGCGCGTCCTTAGAGCCTTCCTAGACACTCACTGCAGTTGAACATGCACATTTTCTGGCCACATCATTTCTTATGTTTGCGTGTCCATTGGGGATAGTTATTGATCGCATATATTATTCCAGCCTTTTGGGGTTCCCTCACTATTTGGGTATCAAAAGCTCATAATGGATTTTCTTCTGCCCTTGAGGAGCCACTATTCCTTTTGGCTGCCAGCGTAGAATAAAGGCGGCCTGTGAGCCTTGCGGTGAGCTCCCAGAGGCCTCTGCGCTCTCTCTGCCCCATGAACCTGACTTCAGATGTTACTTTAGCTTTTTCTGCTTGCTCCTGGCCAAACAAAAATCAGGGGTTGGAGGGAATAGAAAAAGAGAATGACAGACAGGTTCATCTGACATGAGTTTTAAAGGGGCCTTGTCTGTTCTTTTTAGAACCTGCATTGAGGAGCAAATTATAAGTGTCGGCCATTGTGGGGCACTTGTGCACTGAGTGAGAGGTGAAGCGTTTTCAAAGCTGTTTTATAAAATTCACACAGAAACTGTGCAAGTCGCCCTTTTCAGTTGCGTCAGCTGTGCTGATGAACTTGCCTGTTGTTGCAGGCTAAAAAGTAGAAGTGCCAACCAGGGCTCAGTGCTGTCCTCCTTGAAGTTTGGGGTTCCTTTCTGGTCCTTCCACCAAAGAAGATAGTGGTTTCCTTGCAGGTACCCAGAAATGTGTCTAATTTGCAGTTCCAGTGAGATTTTCTTTCAGTGCCTGGTTCTCTTTGTTGATGACTAGGAGTTCTATTTTTTTTTTTTTTTTTTGCGGTACCGGGGATTGAACGCAGGGGTGTTCTACCTCCGCGCTACGCCCCCGGCCCTATTTTTTTATACTTTATTTTGAAACCAGGTCTCACGGAGTTGCGGAGGGCCTCACTAAGTAGAAAGAGACAGAGAGACAGGGGGAGGGAGAGAGAGAGAGAAAGAGAGCGAGAGCTGAGGCTGGCTGCGAACCCGGATCCTCCGGTTTCTGCCTCCCAAAGTACTGAGATTACAAGCGTGCGCCACCACGCCCGGCTAGGAGTTCTATTAATCACCTTTTGGGACCAGAAAGAACACCAGGCTTCATTTTAGCCTCTTATTTTGGACCTCACTGAGGCCCCAAGTAGAAAGTGTGCTGCCACTCAGTCTGTTCCATCAGAAACAGTTCTGCACCCTTCCTTGGAAGGGTTTGTGGCTGTCCAGGTAGAGAACATTTCCAGAGGACCATGGTCACTTGAAAGCTGTTCTAGGTATGACCATGTCCACTCTCTGGCTAGATTCTGTACTTGGAACAAATGTTCCAAGTGTAGAACATGCTAGAACATTCTGGAATCTTTTCAGCAGAAGTCTGGCATAGCCCTCTCCTCCACTGCCTGACACTTCCACACTCGTCACACTCTTCTAAGGGTGGAGGCTGTTCCTTATGCAGTCTGTACCCAGCTCCTAGTGCAGCACTGAGCCCAGGAGGCCTCAGTAAGCAATATTAGAGTGATGCTGTGCAGAATTCTGCTTACCAGAATGCTAAGGCTCAGTCTTGACTCCGTCATCTCTTATTTGTGCTCTTGTAACTGTTTGTACTTCAGTTTCCTTGCCTAACAATGGGGAGAGGCAGGGGAAGTGACAGTAATACCTCCTGGTGTTTAGTTACGACAAGGACTCAGTGTGCAAAAATGTGTAATGTCTTGTGTTGTCACTATTTGTATCCTGAGGTCAATGCTCCATAACTATTCAATGAATGACTCAGTAAGGAATTTTCTCTCTTACCCCACATTGAAAAATGAGATCATGGTGTGCATCTGTGGTTTTTAGGGGGTACTGCCTGTCAGAAATGCCCTGGAGGGGAATGTGGGAGTCAGGGTTCTCCAGAGAAACAGACCCAGGAGAATGTATGAGGGGATTTACTAGGGGATTGGCCAACACAATCACAGAGGCCAAGAGGTTCCATGATGACTGCCTGCAAGCTGGGGAGGGCCAGGGAAGCCTGGGGCTGGCTCAGTCCAAGGAGCCTGAAGCCTCAGTCCTAGGGAGGCTGTCAGTGGAACCCCTAGAACCAAGAGCCCCAGAGGGCCACCAGTGCAAGCCCCAGAGTCTGAAGATGGAGAACCCACAGTTCTGTGTCAAGAGCAGCAGTAGGAGAAATTATGCCCTGCTCAGAAAGAAGAGACAGAAGGAGTTTCCCCTTCTTCCTCTTTCCTGACCCATTCTCACCCACATTGAACCTTCCCCACTCAGTTCACTAATCCACACACCAGTCTTCCTTGGAAACATCCTCACAGAGACACCCTGAAAAAATGCTTTGCCTGTTCTCTAGGCCTCCCTCAGTGCAGTCAAGTTGACACCCCAAACTAGCCATGACCAGACCTTTCCCCAAAGCTCACGACTGAGCACCCTCCTGAAATCCTGACTCCTTGCTTCTTGGCACGTGAATTAGAATGCCGGGCATGGTGGCACATGCTTGTAATCCCAGTACTTGGGAGGCTGAGACAGGAGGATCGCAGGTTCACGGCCAGCCTCAGCTACTTAGTGAGGCCCTCCACAACTTAGTGAGACCCTGTTTCAAAAATAAAGAATAAAAAATAAGGCTGGGGATGTAGCTTGGAGGTAGAATGCCCCTGGGTTCAATCCTCAGTACCAATAAAATAAAATAAAATAAAATAAATATGTCATTAGTTAACTTATGAATGACATCATTAGTAAATTTAAGAATGACGTTAACCTCCTTTCTTTTACACACACATGCACACACACGCACACACACACGTAACACTGTCTCCTACAAGATTACTTCTGTTTCCATTCAGACTAGTAACACAGGACGTTTTTATTAAATTGTTCTTTTTTTCTAATAAACCAGAGACACTTGAGAGGAAAAAAGCGATTCACTCTTCCTTTGTAATTAGCCTTGATGATTGGACTATCTTTTCCATTATGTTTTATTTTTACTTTCCTGGAATTTATCAAGTGGCCTCTTTTCTGTGAAGGTTACCCTTCAAGTAAGTAAGGGAGCTTGATTAGGGCACTGGGGGATTTACTTTGTATTTTTTAAAAAGTAAGAATCATGCTGGAACAGGCTGATGTGAGCAGACAGGAAAAGGTCAGCCCTAGAGCTATAAAAAGGGGCTCTGCACTGAGAAGCTGAACCCAACGCTCTCAGGACAAGATTTTTTTTTTAGTCAACTGCTAAAGTAATTAATAGTCACTTTTATTTTAGAATTTGTTTTATATTTAACAAAGCTTCCTGACCAATCCCTGGTGACTTATCTTCTGTGCCCAGGGCAAGGTCTTTTTTTTAAGCACATTAATAATTGCGCACATCATCTCCGACTTTGCTGTATGTTCAGTTCTTAAAGGTGATACTTATTTTATTTTTCTGATGTAGATGGATTTGGGGGTCAATTCTAGAGTGCCTCTGTAGGCTTCTTAATTCCCAAGAGGCAACTTGACCTTCTTGCTCTGCGTGTGCGAGGCTGGCTGGGCATCTGGCTGGCGGCCTGCCCACCCCAGAGGGACCTACTTAGCTGGGTCCTGCTGAGAGCAGTGCCACTTTCACACTCGCTTCCTCTTGTCTACTGCTGAACTGAGAGATGTTTTGGGAGATCCCTAGAGTGTTGAGAACAAAGAGCAGAAGAAGGAAGAGCTTATATCCATTCATCCATCCATCCATCCATCCACCCACCCACCCACCCACCCACCCATCCATCCACCCACCCACCCACCCATCCATCCACCCA
>PVJS01024587.1:9486-28637 GCA_004027185.1 Glis glis
GAGAGAGAGAGAGAGAGAGAGAGAGAGAGAGCGCTGAGGCTGGCCGCGAACCCAGATCCTCCGGTCTCCGCCTCCCAAAGTACTGGGATTACAAGCGTGTGCCACCACGCCCGGCTTACTATTAGTAGTTCATTTTTAAGTGTATGTTTTTTGCTACATTTCATCTTATGCATATAATTAATTTATCTATCCTTTAATTAATAAAAATTTGGGTTATATGTAATTTTAGCAATAAAACCACTAGAAACAATTAAGTATAGTTTTTCTGTGAATATATATTTTTTATTTCTTTTAGGTAAATACCTAGGAGTGAGATGGCTGTGCCATGTGAGAAGTGAATGTTGGACTTCATGAGAAGTTGTCAAACTGTTTTCCAAAGTAGCTGTATCAACTTTGCATTCCATTAGCAAGATATGAGCATTTCAATTGCTTTATATCTTGTAGGCATTTGGTTTTGCCACTTCTTCATTTAATTAGAACTCTATTAGGTGTTAACTTATTGTGTCCATAATTTGCATTTCTCCAATGACTAATGATATTTATCACCTTTCATATGCTTGTTTATCCAGTTATTATTTTTATTAAAGTGTCTGCATACATTTTTTGCCCATTTTTATTGCATTGTTTGTTTTCTTATTGCTGAGTTATAAAAGTTTTATATGTGTATTCTGGATATTAGTCCTTTATCAGATATTTGTTTTGCAAATATTCCTTAATCTGCTTCCTATCTTTATTTTTCTCAAGTGTATTTCAAAGAGCAAACATTTTTAATTTTGATGAAGTTCAATTTATCTGTTTCTTTTTCTAGTTTGTGCTTTCTGTGTTTTATCTAATAGTTGCAAAGAGCTTGTCTTCTAGAAATTTTATAATTTTGGTTGTTATCCTTAGGTCTATGAGCTAATTTTTTAATATCATGTTAGGTAAGGGTCAAAGTTCATAATTTTGCGTATGTTTATTCAACTGTGTCAAAACTATCTTTTTCAAAAAACCAATCTTTCTCCTGTGACAGCAGTTATGGGCACTTGCTGGGAGTTTTTTGAATTTGGTGACATTTAAATTGACTATGTTTTCATTCTAATTGATCTGGTTAAAGCATCTAAGGAGACAAGCAGGACTGATCATGCTTGTGGATCTGGGTCTCCATCTACTAGAATTTCCTTTTTTCTGTTCCTGAGAACCCATCTATCTAAAAACCACATGTTCACAACTATAACCTTAAAGTAAGACAGGCAGTGAGAATCCTGTAACTGCTCTCTTTCAAAGTTGTTTTAGTTATTCTAGTTCCATGGAATTTCCATGTAAATTTTAGAATGAACTTAATAATTTCTACAAAATAAATGTCAGCTGGAATTTGGGGATTGCATTGAATCTTTAAGTAAATTAGGGTAGAATTCATATAACAATATTGAGTCTTCTGTGAGCAAAATATAGCTCTCCACTCATTTAGTCTTGTTTGTATTTCTCTTAATAGTGCTGTGTAATTTTTTTTTTTTGACAGCACTGGGGATTGAACCCAAGACCTCAAATTACTAGGCAAGCACTCTACCATTGAGCTACAGCTTTAGCCCTGTGTAGTCTTAAGTTTTATACATATTTTGTTGGATTAATCCCTATTGCACATTTTGTGCTATTTTAAATGATACTTTAGAATTTTTAATTTTTTATTGTTTATTGCAAGTATATAGAGATGCCATTGACTTTTGTATATTGTCTTAGTGTCCCATGACCTAACTGAACTCAATTAATCCTAGCATTTTACTGTGATTATCCTTCAGATTTCTCTCTTTCTTTCTTTCTTTCTTTCTTTTTTTTTTTTGTTACTGGGGATTGAACCCAGGGGCACTCTACTTCTGAGCTACACCCCCAGCCCTTTTTAGTTTTTATTTTGAAACAGGGTCTTGCTAAGATAATGAGGGTATCCCTAAGTGGCTAGGGCTGGTCTCAAACTTGTGATCCTCCTGTCTCAACTCCCAAATACTGGGATTACAGGAGTACACCACCATGCCAGGCCACCTTTGTGATTTTCTACAGAGATAATTATGTGATCTGTGAAATTTCATTTTTCCTTTTTAATTATATTTGGCTATTATTTATTTTTCTTGCTTTATTACATTGGTGAATTCTTCCATTATATGTTGAAAGGAGTGGTAAGAATAACATCCTAAGATCCTGCAGTCTTTTACCACTAAGTATGGAATGCATTTGCAGAATTTTCACAGATACCCTTTATAACACCGAGAATGTTCCCTTTAATTCATACTTTGGTTACAAACTTTTGCATGCATGTGTGTGTGCATGTGTGTGTGTGTGTGTGTGTGTGTGTGTGTATGTGTGTGATATTGAGGATTGAATCCAGGGACATTCTAGCTCGGAGCTACACCCCCAGCCATTTTTATTTTGAAACAGTCTCACCAATTTCCTGAGGCTGACCTCAAGCCTGTGATCCTCCTATCTTAGCCTCCTAAATACTGGGATTACAGGATTGTACCACAGCACCCAGCTGGCATGTTTTTTCATTAAAACTGTAAGTGGTTGTTAAATTTTGTCAGATGCTTTTTCTGCATCTATCAAAATGATCATGTGTTTTTTTGTTCTTCATTAGTTTGTTAATATATGGTGAACTATGTGGACTGATTTTCAAATTTTATTTATCTTGGATTTCTGTGATAATAAATCCCACTTTATCAGGTTCTATTATTTTTTACACATTTCTGAATTCAACTTGCTTAACTTTTTTAGAAGTTTTGCATCAGTAAATATGAGAGATACTGGTTTATAGCACTGTCAAATAGATACATAGTAAAAACGACATATGTACTTTTAAATTTTCTTGTAGCCACATTAAAAAAACTAAAAAGAAATAGCCAAAATTAATTCCAATAATATATTTAAAGTTAATTTAATATTATAAATAATTTTTTTGTGTGTGTGGTACTGAGGATTGAACTTGGGGGCATTCTACCTCTGAGCTACACCCCCAGACCTATTTTATTTTTATTTTGAAACAGGGTCATGCTAGGTTGATGAGAGTCTCACTACTTGCTGAGGCTGTCCTTGAACCTGCGATCCTCCTGTTTCAGCCTCCCAAGTACTGGGATTACAAGCATGTGCCACCATTCCCAGCTAAAATTTTTAATTTTATAATTAAGGTAAAATATTAAAATGATTTTTATTAACTATTGTCATCCCAAATCTTTGGAATTTGGTGGTTTTTTTCTATACTTGCAGCATATATGAATTTGGACTAGTCACAATTCAAGTGCATGACAGGCCCCTGTGGCTATTGTATTGTGGCTACCATATTGTACAGTGTGAGTGTATAGGTTCTTTTCTTGAATATCTTTGTCTCGTCTTGGTAGCAAGGTAGTATTTGCCTAATGAATGGGTTGGAAAGCACTTCTTTCTGTTTTATATTTCTGGAATAATTTCTGTAGAATTGATACTATTTCATCCTTAAATGATTTACAAAGTTTGCCAGTTAAGCCATCTGGGCCTGGGGTTTTCTTTGTTGAAAGATATTTAACTATGAATTCAATTCCCTCAATAAGTATAGGATTTTCTTCAGTTATCTATTTCTTCTCTATTGAGTTTTAGTAGGAATTGAAGTCAAGGAATTTCCCCATTTCATCTAAGTGTCAAATTTACTGGCACATAGCTAATATTGTTCCTGTGATGTCCTTTGAATGTCTGTAGAATTTATAGTAGTACCTCTTCTTTTGTTTCTCCTTTTCTGATATTGAAAATTTCTCTTTTTTTTACGGTACTGGGGATTGAACCCAGGGACATTCTACCTCCAAGCTACCCCCCCCAGCTCTATTTTATTTTTTATTTGGAAACAGGATCTTGCTAAGTTTCTGAGAGCCTTGCTAAGTTGCTGAAGCTGGCTTTGAACCTGCCATCTTCCTGTCTCAGCCTCACACCTGGGATTACAGGTGTGCATCACCACACCTGGCTTTTTTCTTTTTTTAATAATTTTTTTTAGTATAGTTTTAAGTTCACAGCAAAATTGAGGTGAATGTACATAGATTTCCCATATACACCCTGCCCTGACACATGCGTAGCTCCCCTCCCATTATCGATATCTGGCACCGTAGTTGTACATTTGTTATAATTAACAAACATACATTGATATATCATTATCATCCAAAGGCCATAATTTACATTAGTGTTCACTACTGGTGTGGCATATTTGACATATTTGGACAAAGCATAATGACATGCATCCATTTTTATAACATCATTGAGTGTTATTTCACTGTCCGAAAATAATAAAATTCTTTTTGCTATTGAACCCTCTTTCCCTTTAAACCACTGATTTTTTCACTCTCTTCAAATTTTCACTTTTCCAGAATGTCATATAATTGAAACATGAAAGACTGATTTACTTCCAGTTTATTCTTTCACTTAGTAATATGGATTTGTATCTTTTCATAGCTTGATAGCTCACTTTATCAGCACTGAGTAATATTCCATTGTCTATCTCTAATGGTCTGGATTTAGAATGTCCCCCCAGCCCTCAAGGAAAAAAGGTAGCAGTGCTGGAAGTGGGGCTTGGTTGCTAAGGAGGGGTCCCTGTGGATGTGGTCTTGGGGATTATATGGTTCCTCCTCCCCCTTATCTCTCTCTCTCTTTGCTTCCAGCCACCATGTCCTGATTTCTGTAGATATCTAAAAAAGAAAAAGAAAAAAAAAACTGTGATCAAATAAGTCTTCCTTCCTCTAAGCTGTGTGTGGTCAGGCTTGGTCCAGCAGTGAGAATGTTGACCGAGATACTATCGTACGTTCCCACAGTGGGTGATACTGTCCCCAGGGGTGCAGGAATGAAATATAGATATATACAAGAATACAAATTTGTCCCTGCATCTTTATGTTTATTTGCTTAAAGAAGGTAGACTTCCAGGGGGTCACTGCATGATTTATCTTTAAAGGGGGCAGTTAGCCACGTAAATCTGGGAACTTCTGGTAGATGTACCAGTTTATTTACTACTAATCTACTTAAAGACTTTTTGATTACTCACAAATTTTGTAACTATAAATAAAACTGCTATAAACACTTTCATGTAGGTTTTTGCATGGACATAAACTTTCAATTTATCTGGGTAAATACTAAAGAATGCAGTTGGTGGCTCTTATAGTAAGAGCAGGTTTCATTTTACAAGAAACTGGCAGTGTTTTCAAAAGTGGCTATACCATTTTGTGTTCCCATCAACAGTGGATGAGAGTTCCTGTTGCTCCACAACCTTGCCAGCATTTGGTGTTGTCAGTCTTCTGGATTGTGGCCATTCTGATAAACATGTGGTAGTGGTGGTATATTATTATCAGGCTTCAGCCTCAGAGAATGAGCTGGGAAATGTTCTTTTGAAATAAACTATAGGAGCCGGGCGTGGTGGCGCACGCTTGTAATCCCAGTACTTTGGGAGGCGGAGACCGGAGGATCCGGGTTCGCGGCCACCCTCAGCTCTTTCTCTCTCTCCTCTCTCCACTTAGTGAGGCCCTCTGCAACTTCGTGAGACCCGGTTTCAAAATAAAGTATAAAAAATAGGGCCAGGGGCATAGCGCGGAGGTAGAACGCCCCTGCGTTCAATCCCCGGTACCGCAAAAAAAAAAAAAAAAAAAACAAACTATAAGATTGCCATGATTTCTTCTTTAAATGTTTGATAGAATTCACCAGTGAGCACATCTGGGCCTGGTGCTTTCTGTTTGATAAGGATATTAGTTACTGATTTAATTTATTTAATGAACATGGGCCTATTCAGATTGTCTATTTTTTCTCGCAAAAGTTTTATCAGATTGCATCTTTTTTTTTTTTTTTTTTTTGCGGTACCGGGGATTGACCGCAGGGGTGTTCTACCTCCGCGCTACGCCCCCGGCCCTATTTTTTTATGCTTTATTTTTGAAACCGGGTCTCACGAAGTTGCGGAGGGCCTCGCTAGGTAGAGAGAGAGAGAGAGAGAGAGAAAGAGAGAGGGGAAGGGAGAGAGAGAGAGAGAGATTGATCAATCGATCGCGCGCGCGAGCATGCGCACTGAGATTGGCCGCGAACCCGGATCCTCCCGTCTCTGCCTCCCAAAGTACTGGGATTACAAGTGTGGGCCACCACGCCCGGCTATCAGATTGCATCTTAAAGGAATTTATTTATTTCATTTGGGTTATTAAATTTGTCACCATAGTACTCTATTATTATTCTGTTAACATTTCTGGAATCTGTACTGATGTTCCCTCTTTTGTTTTAATATTAGTAATTGTAATTACTAATATTAGTAATTAGTAATTGAGTCCTTTTTCTTTTTTTCTTACCGTGATTAGAGGTTTATCATATTTTTTTATCTTTTCAAGGTATCATTATTTGGCTTCATTTTTTTCTCTATTCTTTTAAATTTATTAATTTCTACTGTACTTTTTTTTCTCCTGCTGAAATTATTTTTGTCCTCTTTTTATGTTTTCTTGAGGTAGAGCCTCTATGACTGATCTTAGATCTTTCTTTTTTTCTAATGTATGCATTCAATGCTATAAATTTCCCTAGTAGGAAAAATTTTTGCTGCATCCCATACATTTAAAATAAATTGTAACTTCACTTTCATTCATTAAAATATTTTGTAATTTTTTCCTGAGATTTCTTCTTTGATCTATGTAATTTTTAGAGATAAATTATTTAGTCTTCAAAGATCTGGGAATTTTCCAGGTCTCTTTCTGCTACTGATTTCTCATATAATTCCATTGTGGTCTGCGACCAAACATTTTATAATTTCCACTCTTTTAATTTTGTTCTCTTTTGGCTCAGATGTGGTCTGCCTTGGCAAATGCTTTATATAAGCTTGCGAAGAATATATAGTCTACTCAAGACTATAGATGCTCATGACATCTGGTTGATCAATACTGTTGCTGACTTCTACTATGTCTTCACTGGTTTTTCTGTGTACTGAATCTGTGCAGTTGTGAAAGAGGAGTACTGAAGTCTTTGACTATGATAATGGATTCATTTTTTACTCCCTTCACTTCCATCCATTTTTACCTTACCCATTTTGAAGCTATGTCCTTAGGCATACATGTGTATTTGTGATTTTTCAGTTGAGCATGACTCCATTTTTGCTCCTTTATTAGCATATCAGATATACTTCATTTTTTCACTTTTTTAGTGGTTGCCCTAGAGTTTCCAATATATAGACATACAGTAAAGATTGTTATGTATTCATGAAGAATTGATTCATTTCTCATTATGTAATGTTCCTCTCCATCCCTGATTACTTTTCTTGCTTTGAAGCTAGCTTTGTCTCAAATTAATATAGCTACCTCATCTTTTTAAGAATTAGTGAAACCAGGCGTGGGAAGGCAGAGACCAGAGGATCCGGGTTCGCAGCCAGCCTCAGCTACTTAGTGAGGCCCTCCGCAACTTTGTGAGACGTGGTTTCAAAATAAAGTATAAAAAATAGGGCCGGGGGTGTAGCTCGGAGGTAAAACACCCCTGGGTTCAATCCCCGGTACTGCAAAAAAAAAAAAAAAGAATTAGTGTTAGCATGGTATATCTTTCTTTCACTTTTTATGTTTATATGTATCTTTATGTATAAAGTGGACTTCTTATAGACAACACTTAGTTGATTTTTGATCCACTCTGACAATCTGTCTTAATTCATGCATTTAGACCATTGACACTCAAAGTGATTCTATTTTTTGGTTTTCAGTCTTTTCTCCCTTGTTCTTTTCCCCTAATTTTCTTCAACCCTTCTTATACCTTTTGTGATTTTTCCAATTGAGCATTTTATGTGACTCCATTTTTGCTCCTTTATTAGCATATGAGTTATACTTCTTTATTCACTTGTCCCAGAATTTCCAATTTATATTTACAACTAATGCAAGTCTACTTTCAAATAATGCTATATTATTTCATAGCACAAATCCTTTGAATAATAAAATAATTCCTATCCTTTCTTCTTTCCCCTATATCATTGCTGTCATTCACTTTAATTCCTGCAAAATCATATCTACATGCATAAGCATACCTAATTGAATGCATTGTTGTGATAATGGTAAAGTATTATGTTAGATCAGTTAAGAATAAAAAATAAAGATAAAAGTTTTGTCCTTTCGGTTTTTCCTTCTTGATGTTTGTTTTCCACAAGACCCATCTACTGGTAACAAATCTGAATTTTTCTTTGTTTTTTGAGAAAATCTTTCAGTTTTGCTATCGAAGAATAATTTTGCAGGATATAGAACTTTTGGTTGTTTTTTGCTTGTTTAGGTTTGGGTTTTGGTTTTCTCTAGATGTTCTCAATATTTAAATATTCCATTGTACTCTCTTCTTGCTTGTTTGATTTTGAAGGAGAAGCTGGAATTCTTTTCTTTGTTCCACTATACATGACACATTTCTTTCTTCTGGCTTCTTTCAGAATTTTTTATCTTTGATTTTTGGAAGCTTGAAAGTGTCACAGTGCTTTAAAATATGTTTCTGGCATTTATTCTGTTTATTTTTTTATGCTTCTGAATCTGTGGTTGGTATCCAACACTAATTTGGGGACATTCTTAGTCATTATCGTTTCAAATATTTCTTCCAATCTTTTCTCTTTTTTCTCCTTCTGGTATTTTTATTACATCAATTTATGTCTTTTTTAGTTGTCCTACAGTTTTTGAATATTCTGTTATATATTTTTTTGTCTTTGTTCTCTTTGTATTTCCATTTTGGAAATTTCTACTAAGATATTCTCAAGATCAAAGATTCTTTTCTCGGTCTTGTCAGTCTACTAATGAAACTATCAAAAGCTTTCTTCGTTTCTTTTATAGTGTTTTTATCTCAAATGCTTTTTTTATTCTTTCTTATAATTTCCATCTATCTTCTTACATTGTCCATCAGTTATTTCATATTCATATCCATTAGCACCTTTAGCATATTAATCATAGTTGTTTTAATTGCCTAACAATTCTGACATCTCTGATATATTAAAGTCTGGTTCTGATGCTTTCTCTATTTTTCGGCTGTATTTTATTATTATTTTTATTTTTTGTCTTTCAGTATGACCTTTAATTTTTTCTTGAGAGTACTATGTAAAAATAGCTTCCATAAAAATAGATCTTTACTACTGTGGCAAGGTGCAGGGGGCTCAAGTATTCTGTTGTCCTTTGATTCGCTCTCAGTCTTTTAGCAAGCCTTTAACTCTGCACTATGAACTTCACAAGTGCTTCTGGGTTTCCACCCATCCTTACGTGGAACAGGATGGCTACTCTACTATGGAGTTGCCTATTTTCTTGCCCCCAGCTCAGATAGGATTGGATAAAATTCCAGAAAGTTAGTCTGTTGTGAAGTAGTTTTGGCCTGAGAGCCCATCTTGTTAAGAAGAAATGCTCTGTTATATTTCAAAGCATATATTTCTTTGCTCCTGCGGAGGAGGCTGGAGAGGATATTTTTATCTGAGCTCCTGCAGGTGGAACCCACAGAATGTGGAGGGTTCCATATGCTTGGGTGCTCCTGGAGTTTTTTTTTTAATATATTCATTTATTGGTGCATTGTAATTATACATTTGATAAGTGTCAGGTTAGCAGAATCATACATGCACACATTGCTCATTTAGCCCTCCCTCAAATCCCACCCGATTCCCTCCCTTTAGTGCTCTGCATAGTGATTGAGTCTTATAAGTTTGTATATATACATTATGCACTTTAGTGTGTTTCCCTCCACCCCCCTCCGAACTCCCTCAGTTAGGTCATCTTCTTTGTTCATCTAAAGTTTTCTTCTTCTTTGTCTGGAGTCCCTTCTAAGTCTCCTTCTGTCTAGCTTCCACATATTAGGGTGAACATCCGACTTTTCGCTCTTTGTGACTGACTAATCTCACTTAGCATAATGTTCTCTAATGGAGTTTTTAATTCTCAGAGTGGTCCACGCAGATCCTCCAGAAATCCCTCCGTTAGGGTTTAGGTTTTCCTACCCAGCATGGATTCCCATGGAGGCTTCTGCCAGTGGGTTTCTGTTCAGGAAGCTGTGATTCTCTACCTTCACCTGTCCCTCTAAGTTTGGGGGTAGGTAGTGTTTTGTCCTGCAATGTCACTGGTCTTATAAGTCTGAAAAAAAGTGTTGTTGATTTTGTAGTATATTTAGCTTTTTACTCATTATTAGGAATTGGTAGCAAGTTCAAACTTCTCCTATGTTGTACCCAACCAGAAGTCCTCTTTCTTTTTTTCCTTGGTTTTTTTGAGGGGTGGGGAGGGGTGTTAGGGATTGAACACAGGGACATTCTACCTCCCAGCTACAACCCCAGCCTTTTCTTTTTTATTTTGAAACAGGGTCTGGCTAATTTGCTAAGGGTCTTGTTAAATTGCTGAGGCTGGCCTTGAACCTATGATCCTTGTTTCTAAATCTCCCATGTACTGGGATTACAGGTGCCTGCCACCACACCCAGCCTCTTATTTTCTTCTGATTCACATAGCTAAATGTTTATCAATTGTACTTCTTTTTTAAAAGAACAAACTTTTGGCTTCACTTATTCTATTATTTCTTCTGTTTTCAATTTTTTTATTTATGCTATCTTTATTATTTTCTTTCTTCTTTGTTTTGTACTTAAATTGCTCCCTCTTCTTTCCTATCCTGCAGTGTAATAGCTTCAATCATTAATGTTAAAGCTTCCTCCTTTTCTGATGCCAATATTTCAGGGAATAAATTTTCCTCTAAGCATTGCTTTAGTTGTATCCCACAAAATATGATATGGATAAGATTTTGTTTTCATTTTTTATTCCATTAAAAACATTTTCCAGTATTACTTATAAACTCCTCCTTAAAAACATGTGCTCTTTTTAGAAATGTATTGTTTTATTTTTAAATGTTTGGGATTTTCCAGATATATTTCTGCTATTGATATTTAGCTTAATCTTATTGTTCTCAGAGAACATACTTTGCATGATTTCAGCTCTTGCAAATTTATTAAGAATTTTTTAAGGCACAGAAAATTATCTTAGTGTGTTTTCCATATACACTGAAAAGGATATGTATTCTGAAGTTGTTGGGTAGTCTATCAAAATCATTTAGGTCAAGTTGGTTGGAGTGTAGGTATAGGTCTTCTCTGTCATTACTGATATTTTGTCTACTTGTTATAACAGTTATTCAGAGAAGACTTTGAATTTGCCTATTTTTGCTTTTAATTCTGTGAATTTTTGTTTAATATATTTTAAAGCTCTTTTTTGGTTTGGTACCACTTAGAATTGGCAGGTCTCCTGGTGCATTGACTCCTTTATCAGTACGTAATTCTGTAAAATTTATAAACTTTTAAGTTGCTTGTGAAATAATATCAATCATGTACTGACCCAAGCACTGATTTACTTGAGGGATTATTTATATTTCCTATAGGACTTGCTGGATGAGCTTATTGATCATGAAAGCAGAATGTTTTTCAAGGATGCTGAAATTTCAGTTTATATATTTAAAGTATATATACTTTATAGTATATAAACTTTATCTTAACAGTTATAAATGTCAAAATTCAAACTTAGAAGACAGGCATAGGAAATATACCAGCCATATTGTCACCATACTCCTGTGTGTCCCATAACACTTCATACATATCTCTATTATGGTTTATCTATTTCTCTCCCTTCTTATACATGTATCTTGGACAGGAATTGTCTCTCAATCTCTGGTGCCAAGGCTAAAAGATAATTCACTGAAGGTGCACAATAACATATAACCATAAAAATACATAACATAGGGCTGGGAGTGTAGTTCAGTGGTAGACAGCAGGTTTAGCATGCGTGAGGCCGTGGGTTCAATCCCAAGCACAAACAATAACACAAGCCTGAATGAATCAGGCTTCTTCACTTTGCAGAAGACTTTTATTTTTAATCTGAAATATTGAGTCATTCTAAGTTACCTCTCAATTTCATGGCGAGGTGTAACAATCATCCCAGTTTGTCCTTGTTTCAACATTGAAAGTCTTGCCTCTCAGGAAACCAGTCCTTCAGTCCTGGGTAAATTGGGATGGTTAGACCCCTTACAGCTTCTCAGAATGCTTTGAATGCAAACAAAATAACGACCTTAAATACTTTTTAAGTTGTACATCTGATGTCAGTTCAAATTAGCCAAATGATTATAATTGAATCATATGCTCATTAACATGAGTTTAGGCAGGGCATATAAGAGTTGAAAATCACAATGCCAGTGATTATAAATTTCATTTTATCCTCCTTTGGGAACTTGTCCTTCCTTTGCAAAAATAGCATTTTTATTACTGATTTTGGTTGACTCTTGATTCACAGGAGGCAGAAAAGGCAAAATTGAATTTTAAATGTGGTCTCTTCTTGGCATTACACCCAACCAGGTAAAAAGTGGAACACTTAGTTAAGAAGCCAGTTGGGTGTCTGAATAATGCCACACAGCACATATTTGAGAGTTGCTCTCATTATGTGTTAATCACTAATATGAAAAAATAGGCTTAATTTCGTTGGAGCAAACTGACAGAATAAGCTGCCTTCTTTGACAGTGATTATTCTTAACCTCACTTTCCCTTCTATAAACCCCAATTTCAATACCTTCTTCTGATTTTCAGCAAAGCATTTTTTGACATTGCAACAGGATATTATGCAAATATAAATCATACAGGATTGGAATATTTCCTTAGTACCAAAAGCAATGTTCTTGCTGGCAAGGTAAGTGTAAATGGTTCCAATTATCCTTTACTACATAGCAATCTGAGAAAAAAGATTAGGTTACAAGTAGAAACAATCAACTAGACTGTGTTGAGAAATAGATCATTTGTGAGATTCATGGAGGACAAAGCTGTTAACTACATTATAGACCAACTTTCTTGGTCTCTTCTGAGTTGAGATGTATTTGAGATACATAAGTGATAAATCATCTAAATCTTTTGTACAACTGATAGATTCCACCACAGCAATGACTCTGGCATGACTGAGAAACAATTTTATGATATAAAGTCAGAAGTCAATGTCATAGAGGAGGCACTAAAATAAAAACAAACGAGTGTAAACTTCTATAATCTGATTTTTTTCTGCTTCTCACAATTTCTAAAACAAAAGATAGACTATAAATAATGCTCAGTTTCAAAATACTTAAAAAGTTAATAGGAATCTATCTTTTAGGTCCTTATTTTTTGTGAAGGTATCAATTTAAGAGGAGTTTTTCTTTCTTTCTTTTATTAAAAAATCAACACAAAATAAGGTAGAAAGAGATCATATAATACATACATTCAGCATTTAGACATATTGTCCAGCCTTTCACTATAGTATAGGTTTTTGTTTGTTGTTTGTTTTTTGGCAGATACAAATAAAGAAATTTTGCTGACTTAAAAAGTAGCCAAAGACATTTTATTTTTTCTAAACTCATTAACAATAATAGTTAACATACAATGAGTGCTTACGATATGCCAGGGTTACCATGGGTAAGAAGGACTTATTAATATTATACCAATTTTAGAAATTAAATAAAACAACCAACAAAAATAAAATACCTTCAACTCACTTTAACTTGCGTGCTCTAAAATCCATAGCTTTTAAGTGGAAAAACCAATCTGGAGGCTCAGATGCCTGAACAAAGCAAATGTTGCCGTACGAAGGCCCTTCCACTAGGTAGGGCTCAGATGCACCTATAGGAAGCTGTGTGTCTACGTTTTCTACCCACATACATCCTAAGATTGATCTGGGCATGGCGGTGCATGCCTATAATCCTAGTACTTGGGAGGCTGAGACAGGGGGATCACAGGTTCATGGCCATCCTCAGCAACTTAGCAAGGCCCTCAGCAACTTAGCAAGGCCAGCCTCAGCAACTTAGCAAGGTGTGTGTGTGTGTGTGGGGGGGGGGGTGTACTGGGGATGGAACCCAGGGGTATTCTACCTCCAAGCTACACTGCTAGCCCTATTTTATTCTTTTATTTTTGAAACAGGGTCTCACTAAGTTGCTGAGGCTGGCTGCAAACCTGTGATCCTCCTATCTCAGTCTCCCAAGTACTGTAATTACAAGCGTGCACCACCACACCTAGCTGATGTATATTAAACTATCGTATCTTGCACATGAAATAAATTTGTAACCAATTGCTCACTCATGCATAATTAACTGGCCTTTCACAAAACATGTATAGTTACTTTGGTATGGTAAGAAGAACTTGAGAATCATTACTATCAGTTTTCCAAATGGCTGTAGAGGACCATTTGTCACTGACACCCAATTCTTCCTAACTGAGAGGCATACAGGTCGTGAGCTGTCCTGCTTCTTTTGTATCCAATCTCACTATATAACCACACTCATTCTTTCCACAACTTTCTGCCTTACATGCACCGTTGCCTCTTATGGATTTATTTATAGGCACATAACATCCTTGCAGTCGTTTCAGTTAAGTAGTATCTATAAAAAATAAGTTGTGCTGAATTGATTCAATAAACCCCATCTACCTTGTGATAGAGAGAACTTTTGGCTTCATAAGTTGGTCAAATTAATGACTTAAAAAAACCATTTGAGTATGTGTTATATTAAAGATACCGTGCCATCTAAGTCTTATCTAGGATGGTCTGAGGACGCCGGGGGCAGGAGTAGACATTTTCAAGAAAGAATCGTGGTTTATTCTGTAGAGTACTCAGAGTACCTCAGTGTTTTTATTTCTTTAATTCTTACTCTAAATGGTGAAGGATTCTTTGTATTGTTTGGTTTTGGTTTTGTTTTTAATACCTGGGTAAACCTACATGAAGATCAACATCCATAGCCTGGGCGTGTAGTTCAGTGGAGACCATGCACTTAACATATATGAGGCCCTGAGTTCCAACCCCAGCATACAAAAAAAATCACTATCTAAATATACATCCGAGGTATATGGGAGAGAGCCGAGCATGGTGGCGCACGCTTGTAATCCCAGTACTTGAGAGGCGGAGACCGGAGGATTCAGGTTCGTGGCCAGCCTCGAACCTGAAATAAAGTATATAAATATTTCAAAATAAAGTATAAAAAATATGGCCGGGGGTGTAGCTCGGAGGTAGAATGCCCCTGGGTTCAATCCCTGGTACCGCAAAAAAAAAAAAAAGAGGTATATGGGAGAGACAAAAGTAAATGTACTCATTGTAATAGAAAAAAGAAAGCCAGGCACCCAATAATACATGACAAAGGAAGGTAAAATGTAGAGTCCCACTCTCCAGTATGGTAGCCAGTCATCATATGTGGCTACAGAAAACTTGAAATATGGATCATTTAAATTAGGATGCACTACCATATGAAATACATACTGGATTTTAATGACTTGGTATACAGAAAAAATGTTAACTATCTCAAGACAAATTACAATATTTTTTACATTGATTATGTATTATATGTTGAAATTAAAATATTTTGGATAGTTTTAACATTTTGAATATTTTTTTGATACTGAGGATTGAACCCAGGAGCATTCTGCCTCCCTTTTATTTTTCATTTCAAACAGGGTCTCACTAAGTTGCTGAGGATCTCGCTAAATTGCTGAGGCTGGCCTAAAACCTGCAATCCTCCTGTCTTAGCTTCCCAGGTAATAGAATTACAGGTGTGTGCCACTGGGCTCAACTTTGAATACTTTATTCATATGGCTACTAGAAAACATCATAGTACATATAGGCTAACTTTCATTGGACAATGTTGGTATAAAAGAAAAGAAAGCATATTTTTCAACCTTTATGATCAACGGAAACTTAACAGAAAAAAAAAACTGGAAAAGGATACTGAAGTTGAAGTCTGAGATATAGGAAGTGATACTCCTGCAGAACTTAACTGCCTTGGAAAAATATATCAAAGTAAATGTTGACAGATGGCCTTTCATAGTGGTCCACCCTTGTTTCACAATAGTATAATTGGTATTTGGAGCTCATCTGAGCACAGAGACTGGTGAAGGACTAAAGGATAATGGGCACAGTCCTGGCAACTTGAAGGGAGTATGTTCAACACTAACACACTTTGCATACTGTGACAGAGCATGTTATTGGTTCATAAAATGTATTCTTTCTCAAGTCTTGCCATAGTTTTCCAGGGGACAGTCTATACTTCTCTACCCTGTTGACTTCTGGCTTAGTCATGTGACTAACTTTGACCAATGGGATAAGTTCTAGTTCTAAGTGGGGGCTTTAAGAGGCAGTACCTATTTCTGCTTGCCCTTTTGTAGTCTTGTCATCTACATGAGATGAACCGAGTCCAGGTAATTGCTGCCCCTCCAGCCCAGATCCAGAATGGGAGATACATAGCACAGATTTGAGACAAAGCCAACTTAAATTAGCCCAGCCAGAGCCTACCCATAGAATGTACAAAGAAATAAAATGTTTGAGAAGTACTTGTTATGCAGCACTATTTCAACGAAACCTGACATATGCAATATGACTCATCTTCACAATAATTCTATGAGTAAGGCTGTTGGCCCATTTCAAATAAGGAAAGTGAGGCACAGAGATTAAATATCCAGGTTCCACAACTAACAAATGATAGGACCAGGATTGGAACTCAAGAGATTGTGACTCAAAACTTGGGCTATAATGACCTGAAAAGAAAATTTTCTCTTATTTAACACATTGTGAAGATGGGAATTTTAATATTATATTACAGTGTTATATTTACTTAGGATGTGTATATTTGCTTTGTTTTGCTGGCTATAGATTCTTCTCGACCGGAGTGTAAGTTTCAAGTTGGATCCTTCTGATACCTCTTTGTGTTCACTGCTGTACTGAGCACCACACTTGTTTGTTGTTGATTCATAGGAAAAGGTTGCAGGTTAACAGGTTGATATAGCCGAGCATGGTGATACATGCCTATAATCCCAGTGTTTGGGAGGAGGATCACAGATTCAAAGCCAGCCGCAGTAACTTAGTGAGGTTCTCAGCAACTTAGGGAGATCCTGTTTCCAAATAAAAAATTAAATAGAGTTGGGGATGTAGCTCGGAACTAGAATGCCCCCGGTTTCAAACCCCAGAAACACACACACACACACACACACACACACACACACACACACACACAGCATTTTGGTGTAATGACATTTTATCACATAGTCATATATTCATAGAACATGACACAGGTCATTATCACCAAACAAATTAGCCTTTGTGTCTATTCCTAAGGGCTGAGTTGAAGTAAAAATAGTTCTAAGCCCTGGACTCTTCTCCCTCATTGGCAGGCCTGAGCAAACGGATCAAAAGTTGGCGAATCTTGATTAAGGGCTTGTACCCTCTCCCACTCTCAGGTAGAGAGCGCATTGCATCTTGTGCTTTTGTGTAAGGAACAGCAAAAACCACATAAGGGCACAACAACAGAGAGCTATGCTCAAAACCATGGATTCTGAATCCATTTACTTGAAAATTCTTAACAAATTAATAATATGATGGAAAATGAGGACTTCCTATAACACTAACATACTACTTGCCTATAAATTTTGTCTCAAAACATCAAAATCTTTAATACAAGTCACTATTTTATTTATTTATATATTTTTTATTTTTTATTTTGGGTACTGGGGATTGAACCCAGGAGCATTCTGCCTCTGACCTACATCCCAGCCCTTTTCATTTTTTATTTTGAAACAGGATCTTGCTAAGTTGCTGAGGGTCTCACTAAATTGCCGAGGCTGATCTCGAACCTGCGATCTTCCTGTCTCAGCCTCCCAAGTATTGGGATTACAGGTGTGTATCTCTATGCCCAGCTTACAAAGAATTATTTTAAATATTAGCAAATCTGCTTCTTTTCTCCTAAAAGCATAGAATTCCCCATTCAAACACCTGCCCAAACTGAATTAATTGCTTAAGATTCTATAGTTCAAAATAAAACTACTTTTAGGTATTTTCCTTCCTTATTTTTACAATTGTGGCAAATCGTGTAGTTATTTTCATTAGCATTGTTTATTTCTGAGTTTCTGTCTAGCATTCTACATTTCAGCCTGATGGACTCCCTTTAGCATTCCTTGTAGGGCAGGTCCACACACTGCAAACACCTTCAGCTTTTGTTTACCTGGGAACATTGAATTCCTCCTTCATCTTTGAAGGGTAGTATAGTCCCATATAGAATTCTCAGTTAAAGGGGGTTTTGCTTGTTTTCTTTCAGGGCTTTAAATATGTCATGTCTGTCCTTCATGATGAGAAAATGACTCTTAATCTCACTGAGGAGGCATGCTTGTAACTATATGCTTCAGATGCCCTGTCTTGTTAAAGGTAAAAATGAGACAGACAGATAAAAGGAGTTACTGATAGAGAAATCATGTATCATTGGCTCATAGACTCTCTAGGCTAAAAAAAGAACATCAAAAGTCCTTTGTATAACTATTTTGTCTAACACTATATAAATATTTATTTCAAAAGTTCTAGTGGGAAGAGTAACTTTTAGGATGCAGAATGCAAATATGAATCTATTGCAGATGAGGGAGACTGTACATTATTGGGATTTGATGAATTCTTTTTTGTAGGTTAAACTTAGTTTAGTTTATTTAAGGGCAACCAGTTACAGAGTGTGCAGGGCCAGGAAGTATTCACTGTGTCCCTTCCTAACCTGAGCCACAGCAGTAATCAGTCTTAGCATCTTCCCATAGAGTTCACATTTAGCTGTGGGGTCCTTCTCAGAACACTCTCCCACTCTTCCACATTATTCTGAAGAGTTTAGCTCTGAGATGAAGAGTGGTGGTGAAGGGGTGGAGGTTTGAAAGGCTATCCCCAGCCTCATTGTCTCCACTAGTTATGCAAGAAGCCAGGTTGCCGTGTTGGCTCCAAGATCCACCTGATTAGTCTCAAACCCCCTTCCCTCCTCATTCTGTATCTGTATTTCCAAAGAAATACAGCTAATTCAGAAGAGCCCAGGAATCAGTGGAAGAGTTGCTTATAATCAGACTCACTATATCCACAGCATAACTGATTTCTGCCTATGCTAAAAATATGAGAAAAATGAACAAAACAGGAAGCAATATGGAGAAGTGGATGGAAAGATATAATTTCTACATTAGATGCTCTTTCCTTTCCTCATTTATTTATTTTATTTCAGGTGTGGAGCATAATATGATAGCTTTGGTTTAAAAAAAAGAACAAGGCCGGGCGTGGTGGCGCACGCTTGTAATCCCAGTACTTTGGGAGGCGGAGACCGGAGGATCCGAGTTCGCGGCCAACCTCATCGCGCATGCGCGGGCGCGCGTGATTTATCTCTCCTCTCTCTCTCTCTCTCTCTCTCTCTCTCTCTCTCTCCCT
>PVJS01024588.1:0-13592 GCA_004027185.1 Glis glis
GAAAAAAAAAAAAAAAAAAAAAAAAAAGAAAAAAAAAAAAGAAAAAAAGGAAAACACTGTCAATTCAAGGGTCCTGGGGGAATTTCACGTCCCCCAGTAAAGTGTACAAAGCATGTATGCTGTCCTTGAAAATTAGTGCATTTCCATTCCCAGGCGCTATCAGTGCTTCCAACAAAAAATCACTTGGAGAGCTGGGCGTGGTGGAGCACGCTTGTAATCCCAGTACTTTGGGAGGCGGAGACCGGAGGATCCGGGTTCGCAGCCAGCCTCAGCTCTCTCACTCTCTCTCCCTGTCTCTCTCTCTCCTTAGTGAGGCCCTCGGCAACTTCGTGAGACCCGGTTACAAAATAAAGTATAAAAAATAGGGCAGGGGGTGTAGCGCGGAGGTAGAACGCCCCTGCATTAAAAAAAAAAATCACTTGGAGAAAACAACCACCCCACCCTCAAGCTAGAGGATAGTCTGCTTACCACTTCCACTAAATCACCTGGAACCATTAACTCTGTTAGAACCATTCAAATTCACATTTTCATTCATTTATTGAGGTGCTGTGGAATGGACCCAAGGCCTTATTTGTGGGAGGCAAGCGCTCTACCACTGAGCCACATCCCAGCCCAACATTTATTAATTGTCAAGCATCAAGCCTGGTGTGGTGGTGCATGCCTGTAATCCCAGTACTTGGGAGGCTGAGAAAGGAGGATCACAGTTAGAGGCCAGCTGCAGCAAATTGGCAAGACCTGTTTCAAAAAAAATTAAAAGGCCTTAGGGTGTAGCTCAGAGGCCAAGTATAAAAACCAAAACCAATTAACCAATCAACCAAACAACAACAACAACAAAAAAGAATAGTCAGGGTACAAAGGATATGGGAAATAAAACAAAACAAAAAACAGGATAGTTGGGTGTGGTGGCGCAAGCCTGTAATTCCAGTACTTGGAAGGCTGAAATGGGGATCGCACGTTTGAGAGACCGATCTTAGCAACTTAGCAAGACTTTCAGCAACTTAGTGAGACCCTGTTTCAAAACAAAATATAAAAAGGGATGGGGGTGCAGCTCAAGAGGTAGAATGCCTCTGGGGTTCAATCTCCAGCAACCGCCCCCCACAGGAGATTTTAGAATTTCTTTGTACTTTACTTATGCTAAATATATTCTTTTCGTTCCTTTTTAAATTAAAAAATAATTTTTTTCTTTGTGTTGCTGGGGATTGAACCCAGAGGCATTCTACCTTCCAGCTATACCCCCATCCTTATTTTTACTTTTTATTTTGAAACAGGGTCTTACTAAGTTGCTGACAGCCTCACTAATTTGCTGAGGTTGGCTTAGAACCTGTGATCCTCCTGTCTCAGCCTCCCAAGTACTGGGATTACAAGTATGTACCACCATGTCCAGCTTCTTTTTAATTTTTTTAAACTGGTGCATTATAGTTATACATAATAATGATATTCACTGTTACATATTTATATGTGTATGTAATTTGGTCAATTTCATTCCCTAAATACATTCTTTAGCATATATTTTAGTATATAATTAAAACAAAAATACAACACACTATTTGCTGACCTATGTAATCCTTACTGCAGCCCTAGGAAGCATGTCAGATCGACCTGACATTACAGATGAGGAAGTTGAGGCTCTGCAGGGCTCGGTATCTTGCTCCAGTAACAGCTGTGACTCCCAGATGGGCTCAGGAGGGAGAACTTGTGTGGAGGAACTCGCCTCAGCCCACTTGCACAGAGACACAGGACAACAGGATCCACGGGATCCCCAGCAGAGAAGGTCAGCAGTGGCAGACTTACCAGCCCTGCACACGTGAATAATCTCGAACCCGATGTTTTCGCCTTCTCTGTCACAGTCAGTCCAGATCACCAGGGCCTGGCACTGCCGTGTCTCTCGTTCCAGAGTTTTCTGAAATTAAGGGGGAGGGGGAGCAGTGAGCGCAGAGTCCTGAGATACTTGACACCTCTACACTATTGAGATCTGACTGAGCATGAATGCTGTTCTTTGAAGCATGCCAACGATGTGAGGGAAAAGAAATCAGAGAAAACTGCTCATACCAATGCTAATGATGGTGCAACCACTAACTCAACCCTCCAGACCCATAAGTGAGCTTCTAGAAGACTGAGGTCAACCATCTACAACTCAGCTCTCTCACACACTTCTGCCTCCAGGGCTTCTGATTACATGCTGGTTAAAAGAAGTTCACTTCACTGAGTTTCATCCCAAGGTTTCCCAGTCATCAGTGAACTAACCACAAGTTTCCTAAAGTGAGAATTTACTGTCAAACCACCATTGACACTTTGTAGCCTCTTCAGTCTATCTAGAGGTGGGATGGGCCCAAGAATTAATAATTTAGCCATACTTAGTCCTAGGATTTATTTAAATAACTACTATTTGGGAGCCGGGCATGGTGGTGCACGCTTGCAATCCCAGTACTTGGGAGGCTGAGACAGGAGGATTGAAGGTTTGTGGCCAGCCTCAGCTACTTAGTGAGGCCCTCACTAAGGTTTTTTTTTGGCGGTACCGGGAATTGAACCCAGGAGCATTCTACCTCCAAGCTACACCCCCAGTCCTGTTTTTTTTTTTTTTATTTTGAAACAGGGTCCTGCTAGGTTGATGAGTCTCTCACTACTTGCTGAGGCTAACCTTGAACCTGCGATCCTCCTGTCTCAGCCTCCAAGCTACCACGTCCAGCTCAATAACTACTATTTGTAAAAAAAAAAAAAAGGCTTATGTTGGGCTCTTGGGCACTTAGTTTAAAAAAACTTCATTCAAGCCAGGCATGGTGGCATGCCTGTAGCCTGTAATCCCAGTATTTGGGAGGCTGAGACAGGAGGATTGCAGGTTCAAGGACAGCCTCAGCAAGTAGTGAGACTCTCATCAACCTAGGAAGACCCTGTTTCAAAAATTTAAATAGGGCTGGGGTGTAGCTTGGAGGTAGAATGCCCCTGGGTTCAATCCCCAGTACCATAAAAACAAAACAAAACAAAAAATCCCTCATTTACACAATAAGTGGGAATAACTTTTTTTTGGTATGGTACTGGGGATTGAACCCAGGGGCATTCTACCTCTGAGCTACACCCCCAGCCCTATTTTTTATTATTTATTTTGAAACAGGGTCTCACTAAGTTGTGGAGGGCCTCACTAAGTAGCTGAGGCTCGCCGCGAACCTGCGATCCTCCTGCCTAAGCCTCCCAAGTACTGGGATTACAAGCATGTGTCACCACGCCTGGCTGAGAATAACTTTTTAAATCAAGATACTGAGTCTGGTGGAGAACTTTATGTCCAAATTCCAATGCATTAAAAATTGAGAAACCACGTAGCTCAACTAATTGTGGTTGTTCCAACTTCAGGGCCACTTGCCTTCCAGAGGACCTTACCTTGATGTCTACAAAATTCTCTGGGCAGTACTTTTCAATTTCTGCTTCAAAGAGGACAAGGGGGTTGCAGCTCTGCCTAGACAAGGAACAAAAAGAGTCTCAACTCAGCACTAGTGGTGAGTCCTCTAATCTGACAAGAGTGCACCCTCCAGCGGACCCATGGGTGGACCCCGACGGAACATAGCTCAAAGAAACATGGCACTGTGGACTGTGCCTGGGCAGCATAGCAAGACTCTGTCTGGGGTGGGGAGGGGAAGGAAACAAAAACGAAAATGACCTAGGGGATTAAAAAGCAAAAAAAAGCAAAACTACGATCCTCTGCACAGACCACTGTCCATTCCCCATGAAGATGTGCAGCTCAGAAGCCATTCTGGAACGTTTTTACGTTCAACTGTGATAGGAAAAATGCAATCCCATGACCATATGAAAAGGTCAATTTTGGGGAAAAACCTAAAAGTGGTCGTTTAATCTAAAGATATGATAAAAATGTATAACAAATCAGGTAATCCTAGGTCATCTCAGTATTATAAATTACACAGCAATGTCAAAATGCCTTAAAATTCCTGTAATGTTTTTCATAACTTACTGTAGTAATCAGAAAGTCCTTCCCCTAGGAATTGTACTGACCATTTCCGAAACTGCATCTGGAAATCATGAGCCAGCAAATGTCCAGAAACCGAAGTCATTACCATGGTAACATTCTGAATGACAATAAAATTCAAGTTAGTCTATTTATTTATTTTGCAGTACCGGGGATTGAACCCAGGGGCAATCTACCTCCGGGCTACAACCCCAGCCCTGTTTCAAAAATAAAAAATAAAATAGGGCTGGGGGTATAGCTCAGAGGTAGAATGCCCCCGGGTTCAATCCCCAGTACTCCCCCCCCAAAAAAAACACAGAGACATATTTGACATATGGCTAGGCTAATTCTTCATGATTAACTCTAAAACACAAACAATTTAGGGAGGATTTATAGTAAACAGTTGCTCTTTTAGCCATAGCTGAAAATATAAGGAAAATACACCAATGGCACATTGTAGATTTTTTTTGGCAGTACTTGGGATTGAACCCAGAGGTGTTCTACCTCTGACCTACACCCCCAGCCCTTTTTTCCATTTTTAATTTTGAGATAAGGTCTCACTAAATTGCCCAGGTTTGGTTTGAACTTGTAATCCTCCTGCTTCAGCCTCCCGACTCACTGGGCATGGGCCACTGCACCAAGCATAATTCAATTTTATGATAGAAATTATTTTAGCACCTACCTGGCCATAAAGATGATAATCAAATTCATAGATCTTGTTGAATTTAGAAAGTCCTTCTCTCTGTAACACAAAACCAAAGTAAGTAAAAAAGAGAAATCATATTAAGAACAAATGACTCCTCAGCATAAAGAGCAAGCAAAACCCAGATAAGGGGAATGTTAAAAAAGCAACAGTATTTCCTGTTGATAAGAACTGGACTAAGTCTGGGAGTGGTGGTGCACACCTGTGATCCCAGTTCTTGGGAGGCTGAGACAGGAGGACCGACCATAGGTTCGAGGCCAGCCTCAGCAACTTAGTGAGACTCTCAGCAGCTTAGACCGTTTCTAAGTTGCCAGCCTGGGCAACTTAGACCCTGTCTCAAAATAAAAACTAAAAAAAAGGGCTGGAGGGGTAGCTTGAGAGTTGAACTCCCCTGGGTTTAATCCCCCAGTACTCCCACACACACGAAAAGAAAGAAAAGAAAAAAACTAGTTAGGCAGAGAAAAGCCATTCTCAAGAGTCCAAGAGCCCTACAAATAGTTAAACCTTGGGGCTGGTCACCAGGATGTTCAGTCCTTCAAAGAGGTGACTGCTCAGCCAGGACCCATTCAACCTTAGCTCCCACTCCCACTATTCCCGAGTTAGAAACAGATCTAGGGATCCAGGGATTTCTAAAGAAAAAAGAGTAGGGAACTTCCACCCCATGCTCTTCGAAATGTTGTGCAGAAATCCATTTCAGGATCCACTTCAGTTACTTGAGAGATTTTCCTGAATAGCGCTTAAGGTCCTCCTGACTCCTTTAAGAAGCCTTTTCTTATCTTCCTTTTCCTCGTGCCTCCAGTGTGTCTTGAACACATTCCCTTACTTGTGTTTCTTGCAATCAGTTTGTAACAGTAGGATCAGGGGTGACTTCACCTCTAATCCCCAAACTTTACAGTGTTGCCCCACCAGGGTGCAATAGAAGCTGGAAAATCACAGGGACTGCAGAATGCAGGGGATGAGGCAAGAGGACCAGAGGGGATCAGGTACCTGGGGAACGACCAGGCAAGGCTCGCATTCCAAATTAGAGTACAGCTGGGGGTTTCCAACTGAACTTAGAACCCCGAGGAAATGATGTTAAAATACAGACTTCCCAGAACCACTCCAGACCCACAGAATAGCCAGAGTCCCCAGGAGTTTCTGAGTATCAGACAAGTTCGGAAAAGCTGCTGTGGGGAAAGATCAAGGGTTTTCCAGCAAGCGTGACACGTCCTAATTACACTCTAAAATGTCCATCAGTCCGAAGAGCGCCTGGGACCCTGGGAGGGCAGACAAGAGGCCTCTGCAATGGTCCCTGCGAGAGGCGGTGAGGCCTCAGAAGTGGGAGAAGTCGATTCGGGGGCTACAGGTGCAGGTCAGTGGCCAATAGCTTGCCTAGCACGTATGAGACCATGGGTTCGATCCCCAGCACGGCAAAGTAAATGGACAAAGTGCTTATGTGAAAAAGCAAATAGAAATCGATTTCGGGCGCCCACTCCGCCGTCCCGTTCGGTGGGCTTCCTTCAAGGAGCACGGCTGATGGCACACAGTTCTCTTACCCGCCTCATGCGGCCGTTGGACAGCAGGTCGGCGATACCCTTGGCCGCGTCGTTTTTCTCGGCCACGCAGAGGACTTTCCGCACGCCTCGTAAGGCCACTTCCATGGCGGCGCGGGACAAGGTGCGGCCGCCGGGCCGTCGAAGCCACCGGAGCGCGTAGCGGGCGACCGGGAAGATCATCCCTAGCCCGGGGCTCCGCGGCCGATCCCCGGGTGCCCGCGCATGTCGGGGTGGCGGGAAGCCCGGCGTGCACCGCCAGGGAACCAGAGCCTCCGGGAGCCGCGCCCGCGCTTCCGGTCACCTCCCCGCCAGCCCGCTGGCCTTCGATCTGAGGTCACCGCGCTTCTCCCGGCCGCCGCCGCTGTCTCTGCACCGAAGCCCGCACCTCGGCGTCCCGCTTCCGCCCGCCTTCTCGGGCCACTTCCGCCAGGCGCGCGCCCCACAGCGGCCTCGAACTACAACTCCCAGAATGCCCCGCGCTCCCGGAACTCTCCTTCGAACCCTTTCTCCCCCTTTCCCGCCCCACTCGGCCCCGCTTTCCCTTCCTGGGAGACAGTGGGTGGGTTAATACGCCTCGTCCTTGGGAAGGGCCGCTGAGCAGTTCCGTCGAAGGCGCTCTGTCTCTAATCTTTTCTTCTCCGGCTCGGAAGTGTGCGCGGACGCTTCCGGGTCACGCGACACCGATGACCGCGAGTCATGTGATACCAAGATGGCGGCGCCGCGATAGCTGGCTCCGGGTCGTGGCGTCCAAGGAACCGCGACGGTTTCTACCCTCCGGCCGTGGGGGCGGCAACGCTTGGCTGACCCCTGCGGCGGCGGCCCGTAGCCAGCTTTAGGCACTCGATCCGGAGCCGGGCTGTTGCTGTCGCGGTGTGTTCGGGGGAGTGCCGGTGACCTCCCTGCAGGTGCCTTGCGCGGCCGTGCTTGCCGGAGGAAGAGGAGAGCGACCAGCCTCCTCGGCCATCGGGCCCTTTGGAGTTCATGAGGGCTCCGGAGGAGCTGCAGCTCTGAGGAGGCCGCGGGAGTTCGAGTGCTTGGGCGTGTGAGAGGCAGCCTAGGACCCCTGGGGGCTCAAAGGAGGCCGCAAGGACTTCGTTACCTCCTCCAGAGGCCCGGCTTCGCCGCGTCCATTAACCCCGCGTTCTTTCCCACTTCCTCTCAATGTTCTCTCCATATAACAGGAAATATGATCAGCGCCCCTGACGTGGTGGCCTTCACCAAAGAGGAGGAGTACGAGGAAGAGCCTTACAATGAGCCGGCCCTGCCTGAGGAGTACTCAGTGCCGCTCTTCCCCTTCGCCAACCAGGGAGCCAATCCGTGGTCTAAACTGTCCGGGGCCAAGTTCTCCAGGGATTTCATCCTTATTTCCGAGTTCTCTGAGCAGGTGGGACCCCAACCCTTGCTGACCATCCCCAATGACACCAAAGTTTTTGGCACTTTTGATCTCAATTACTTCTCCTTGCGGATCATGTCTGTGGATTACCAGGCTTCCTTCGTGGGCCATCCTCCTGGGTCTGCCTACCCCAAGCTAAACTTTGTGGAGGACTCCAAGGTGGTGCTGGGGGACTCCAAGGAAGGCGCCTTTGCCTATGTGCACCACCTTACCCTCTATGACCTGGAGGCCCGTGGCTTCGTGAGGCCCTTTTGCATGGCGTATATCTCTGCAGACCAGCATAAAATCATGCAGCAGTTCCAGGAGCTTTCAGCTGAATTTTCTAAAGCATCTGAGTGCTTGAAGACGGGCAACAGGAAGGCATTTGCTGGGGAACTTGAAAAAAAGCTGAAAGACTTGGATTACACTAGGACAGTGCTGCACACAGAAACGGAGATCCAGAAGAAAGCCAACGACAAAGGCTTTTACTCGTCTCAGGCAATCGAAAAAGCGAATGAATTGGCCAGTGTGGAAAAGTCCATCATTGAACATCAAGACCTGCTGAAGCAGATCCGCTCATACCCTCATCGGAAGGTGAAGGGGTCTGATGTGTGTTCTGGTGAGATGGAGAACATCCAGGAGCAGGCCGCTGACCAGTCATCTGCTACCTCCAACCCGGATGAGTCGACTGACCCAGACCTTTACACCTGCAGACCAGCTTACACCCCAAAACTCATCAAAGCAAAGTCCACCAAGTGTTTTGACAAGAAGTTGAAGACCTTGGAGGAGCTCTGTGACACTGAGTATTTCACCCAGACCTTGGCCCAGCTCAGCCACATCGAGCACATGTTCAGAGGAGACCTGTGCTACCTCCTGACCAGTCAGATTGACCGAGCACTCCTAAAACAACAGCACATAACAAACTTCCTCTTTGAAGACATTGTGGAAGTCGATGACAGGATGGTGGAGAAACAGGAGAGCATCCCCTCTCAGCCCACACAAGACATGCCGCCTTCCAGACCTCTGGAAGAATGCCCGATCCCTAAAGTGTTAATTAGCGTTGGTTCTTACAAGTCCAGTGTGGAATCTGTGCTGATCAAGATGGAGCAGGAACTTGGAGATGAGGAGTACAAGGAAACAGAGGTGACAGAGTCAAGCAGTTTTGACCCCCAGGAAAACCTGGACTACCTAGATATGGATATGAAAGGGAGCATCAGTAGCGGTGAAAGCATTGAGATTCTGGGCACGGAGAAGTCCACCTCCGTGCTGTCCAAGTCCGACAGCCAGGGTAGCCTTACGGTACCACTGAGCCCCCAGGTGGTCCGGAGCAAAGCGGTCAGCCATAGGACCATCAGTGAGGACAGCATTGAAGTCTTGAGCACCTGCCCTTCTGAGGCCCTCATCCCTGATGACTTCAAGGCCAGCTACCCAAGTGCCATTAACGAAGAAGAATCCTATGCAGATACTGAGGGGGCCATCCATTTCCATGCAAGCATCAGCCCATCAGAGCTGGATGAGGCTGCGGAGGGCAGCTTGGAAAACACCCCGTCCCAGATAGACTCCTCCTGCTGTATTGGGAAGGAGAGCGGCGGTCAGCAGGTGCCGCTCCCCGTTGTGGCCCATGCCCTCTCTGACGAGGACGGCGTGGTGAGCATCCCCCCACAGCGCTACAGACAGAAGGACCAGGGGTTCCACGTGGACTTTGCAGTAGAAAACACCAACCCTTCTTCCCGAGACAACAGTTGCGAAGCGTTCCCAGCGTATGAGCTGGACCCAAGCCACCTGCTGGCTAGCCGGGGTGTCAGTAAGACCAGTCTGGACAGCTGCTCGGACACCACCAGCTACGTGAGCAGTGTGGCCTCCACCAGCTCGGACAGGACTCCCCCTGCTCACCCTGTCGCGGCATCCTCCGAGAGGCATAAAAAGAGGGCTGGCCAGAATGCCTTAAAATTCATCCGCCAGTACCCCTTTGCCCACCCGGCCATCTACTCCCTGCTCAGTGGGAGGACACTTGTGGTCCTGGGGGAAGACGAGACCATAGTCAGGAAGCTTGTGACGGCGCTGTCCATCTTTGTCCCCAACTATGGCCGCTATGCCAAGCCCGTGAAGCACTGGGTCTCCCCCCCTTTGCACATCATGGATTTCCAGAAATGGAAGCTTATCGGCCTGCAGAGGTAACTGGTTCCAGGTGGTGGGGAAGGGCCCCGGCCGGTTAGAGATGAGGCAGGTTGGTGTCATGGACCCAGAATCAGGAGGCCTGGTTTCTAGGCAGGGCCCAGCACCAACACACTGTTACTTTTGGCAAATCATTCTCCTTCTCTGGCTTCCATTTTCTTTTCTGTCATGTGGATGGGGGGGGTGACAGTTGGAGGGGGTTTCTTAAGTGGTTGCCAATCCTTGTTTGTACCCTGCTGTGTCAGAGTTTTTTGGGAGATTTCTTTTGGTACTGGGGATTGAACCCAGGGGCTTTCTACTTCTGAGCCACATCCCCAGCCCTTTTTAGTTTTTTATTTTGAAACAGGGTCTTGCTACGTTGCTGAGACTGGCCTTACACCTGCGATCCTCCTGTCTCAGCCTCCCAACCACTGGGATTACAGGTGTGTGCCACAGTGCCCGGCTTGGGAGAATTGTTTAAACCATGGACTCCTGAGCCCCACTCTGAGAGAGTCTGCTTCAGCTAGCCTGGGGTAAGGCATGCAGTTTATGTGGTGTACAGCAAGATTTGGGAACTTCTAGAGTTGTAGACTTATAGATCTTAGGTCCTTTCTGACTCTCAAATTCACACTGTGGTGTAAATGACTGGCCATCACTGGTGGGAGGGACTGTGGCTTTCACTGGGCTGTTGCGTTTGCTCTAGAAGCTGGTCGGAATGAGGAAGTGCAAGAGCCAGCCCTTCTCTCTAAATGCTTTCTAGTTCATTCCCTAGTGCTTTCAGAGACTGCTCGACAGGACTAGCCAAGAGCCTCTCTCAGCGTTTGCGCTGTATTCGTTTTCCTCATCTGTGGCCCTAGGCCGGTCACTTTCCTTGCCTGCACCCTTAGCTCATTTATAAAACGAAGGTACCAAGCCAGGGACGAGGACAGTCTACGGACAGAGAGGAGTAAAGGAGTTCCTCCCAACTGCGACCAGCAATTGTTTGTCCTCACTGACTTTATCTTCCCCTGGGTCCCTAATATCACTGAGGTCACCTCCTCCGAGTCTGCTTGTGTTTGCCACTTGTGTTTGTACGGAAGTCACAGCATCACCCCGACTCTTGCTGCATTCGACTGGCGTGGGGTGGTGGTGGTGACATTTCAGCAAGTGCCACTTCATGACTTGAATCAGTTGCGGAGAATCCACTCCAGGCCATGCTGGCGGGTGCTGGGGACAGGAGAGGAGACAGGTGACCAGAGCGCTGTGGTAGTGGGATGCTTCCTGTGTTTGAGAAGAGCGAGAGACACTGGAAGTGAGGGGGGCGGTGACTGGAGAGGGACCTGGGGCTTCGGCTTCAGTGATGAGGAGGGTGAAGTCACCAGTCGCTAAGTCAGGAAGCCTGTGTGAGGGCCAGGCTTGGGGAGGCCCCTGGGTGAGCCGTTCCTCAGGCCCCACAGGGAACCATCCAGCCCTTGCTTCTGGGACTGTCCCTGACAGGGAAGACTTTCCTGGATTGGTTTTGGCTGCTGTTACTTGTGGAATGGTGGGTTGGTATCTCACACACATACAGCTGTCTCTGTTCTCCAATTCTCTCCTGTCACCCCAACCTTTGACCTTTGACGTGAAAAGGTAAAGAATCTAAAGACAAGCCAGCATGCAGTAGCTTAGTGAGACCCTGTTTCAAAATAAAAAATAAGCTGGGTGTGGTGGTGCACGCTTGTAATCCCAGCACTTGGGAGGCTGAGACAGGAGGATCGCAGGTAGGCCCTCTGCAACTTAGTGAGACCCTGTTTCAAAATAAAGAATAAAAAATAGGGCTGGAGGTGTAGTTAGGAGGTAGAATGCCCCTGGGTTCCATCCCCAGTGCCAAAAAAAAAAAGCGCCAGCTGCAGTGGTGCATACCATTGCAGTTTGAAGCCAGTCTCAGCAACTTAGGGAGACCCTGTCTCAAAAAAAAAAAAAAGGGCTGAGGGTGTAGTGCAGAGGTAGAATGCCCCTTGGTTCAATCCCCAGTACCAAAAAAAAAAAAAAAAGAATCTAGCCTGACTTTGTGGCACATGCCTATAACCCCAGTACTCCGTGCTTGGGAGGCTGAGCCAGGAGGATTGCAGGTTCAAGGCGGGGCAGCTCATCAATGTGTCAACGTACAGTGGTCTGTCCAGGACTGGGCCGGCCCTTTCTGGATGCTTCCCTGAGTTTCCATCTGCAGCACGTGCTGGAGTGGTGGGAGAGGCTTGGGGTAGTTGGCAGGAGGGCCTTGGTGAGGGGTTATGAGGGCCAGGCCAGGCTGAGCTGGGGAGGCTGGCAGTGATCCGTGAATGATCTCATGAGGGTGCCCGGGAGGGTAGTTAGTGGTTAGATAGGTAGTAGTTAGATAGGTAGATAGTGGTTAGATAGGTAGTCGATAGGTAGTGGTTAGATAGGTAGATAGTGGTTAGATAGGTAGATAGTGGTTAGATAGGTAGTCGTTAGATAGGTAGATAGTGGTTAGATAGGTAGTAGATAGGTAGTGGTTAGATAGGTAGATAGTGGTTAGATAGGTAGTTATTAGGTAGTGGTTAGATAGGTAGATAGTGGTTAGATAGGTAGTCGTTAGGTAGTGGTTAGATAGGTAGATAGTGGTTAGATAGGTAGTCGTTAGATAGGTAGTGGTTAGATAGGTAGTCATTAGATAGGTAGTGCCTATGGGCAGTGTATTTGGCCCAGGAGGGGAAGAGGAGTCCTGAGGTCTGGGCTCTGGGACTGCCCTGCTCATTCCTAGTGGGCTACTGGGCAGATCAGTCCTCCATTCTAAGAAGAAGATTGGCTTACTGCAGAGTCATCTGCCAAGTACTTATGAGGGCGGCTAAGTGCCCTGCACTGCCCAGAGCCAGAACTACAAGGCGAGCCCCCCTCCTGCAGCACACACTGCTTTCCTGCCTGCCATTTGCGGTGGTGTGGGTGTGAGACCAAATCGGGTATAGTCCTGGGTCTCTAAAATGTTTGTAGGGCATTGGTGGTGCACACCTTGTAATCCCTGTACTTGGGAGACTGAGACAGGAGGGTTGCAGGTTCGAGGCCAGCCTCAGCAATTTAGTGAGCCCTGTTTCAAAATAAAATAGGGGGCCGGGCGTGGTGGTGCACGCTTGTAATCTCAGTACTTTGGGAGGCGGAGACCGGAGGATCCGGGTTCGCGGCCAGCCTCCGCTCACGCGCGCGCGCGTTCTCTCTCTCTCTCTCTCTCTCTCTCTCCCTCTCTCTCTCTCTCTCTCTCTACTTAGTGAGGCCCTCTGCAACTTTGTGAGACCCGGTTTCAAAATAAAGTATAAAAAAATAGGGCCGGGGGTGTAGCGCGGAGGTAGAACGCCCCTGCGTTCAATCCCCGGTACCGCAAAAAAAAAATAGGGTTGGGGATATAGCTTGGAGGTCAAACACCCCTGGGTTCAATCCCCAGTATTAAAAATAAAACAAACAAAAGGGAGATGCTCGTCAAGTGGGGAGATAGTAAACAGACAGCTGTCAGCATGCTGGTTGGTGCTGGGTTCAGAGTAGTGAGGAGGACGACAGCAGCACTGCGGAGGGCCGGGCACTGTCCTTAGATGGCTTTCTTTCTGTGTGTGTGTGTGGTACCGGGGATCAAACCCAGGGGCATTCTACCTCCGAGCTACACCCCAAGCCCTATTTTATTCTTTATTTTGAAACATATTTGAAACATATTCTCTTATTTTGAAAAATAAGACTGGGGGTGTAGCTGGGAAGTAGAATGACCCTGGGTTCCATTCCCAGTGCCACACACACACACACACACAAATTAAATAAGTAAATTAATTAATTAAAAATAAAATAGGGCCGGGCGTGGTGGCGCATGCTTGTAATCCCAGTACTTGGGAGGCAGAGACGGGAGGATCCGGGTTCGTG
>PVJS01024588.1:13692-28637 GCA_004027185.1 Glis glis
ACAAAAAAAAAAAAAAAAAAAAAAAAAGAGAGAGAGAGAGTGAAAAGAAAGATTCGCCTTCCGGAAGGAGCCCCTGTGTGCCGGCTGGGTAGGAGCTGACCTGGGGGCAGCAAGCGCCATGCCCTGTGCCCATCGCCCTCTTCCTGACTCCTGGCCTTGGCCTGTCTGTTTCAGAGTCGCCTCCCCCGGCGGTGCGGGCACCCTCCACGCCCTGAGCCGGTACAGCCGCTACACGAGCGTCCTGGACCTAGACAACAAAACCCTGCGCTGCCCTCTGTACCGCGGCGCCCTGGTGCCCCGCCTGGCCGACCACCGCACTCAGATCAAGCGCGGCAGCACCTACTACCTGCACGTGCAGAGCATGCTCACCCAGCTGTGCTCCAAGGCCTTCCTCTACACCTTCTGCTACCACCTGCACCTGCCCGCCCACGACAAGGAGACGGAGGAACTGGTTGCCAGCCGCCAGGCGAGCTTCCTGAAGCTGCACCTGGGCCTGGTGAACGAGGACGTCAGGGTGGTCCAGTACCTGGCCGAGCTGCTGAAGCTGTACTACATGCAGGAGTCTCCCGGGACCAGCCACCCCATGCTCAGGTTTGACTATGTCCCCAGCTTTTTATACAAAATCTGAAGTTGGTCCCAGCCAACTGCGACCGAGACCTGTGACTCAGGGTACGGGAAGGGGAGGGGTTGGCATGACCACACGAGCGCCCAAGCTGGACCGTTGAGCCTTCTGGTGTGGTTGGTGAAGGAACCAGGAGGCGACGGTGGCTCTCGTGTGGCTCTGGGCAGCTCGCGGGGCGGGCTGAGTAGAGGTGGGAGCCCGGCTCCCCGAAGGCACTGAGAAGGACCATTGGCAGCTGCCTCAGTTTCCTGGTGAAGAGTGGCCCCCGGGGAGGTGGTGTCTGTGGCTTTCCAAGGGCCTGCTGCCCGGGCAGGAAGAGAAAGCCCGGGTTCCTTGGTGGCTGGGAAGAGCGAGGACTGCACTGGCCACTCAGCATCGCGGGACGCTCACGTGGTGATGGTGAGATCCGCGGGGACGACCACCCACTCACCCATGATTTGGTGGGAAAGGAGACAACAGAATAGCCATCGCTCTTCTGCCCCCTGCTGTGCCTCCTGGAGCCCATCATCCCAGGGGAGGCCCCTGATCAGGGGGAGAGAGCTCTGCCAGCTGGGAGTGGGAAGTGCGCGCCAGTGGGAAGTGCCCCAGGGAGGAAAGTGCCGGTGAGCGGCCCCTGGGGGTCACTCCTGGTCGTCACCAGGCCCAGGTGCAAAGCAGGTGTCGGAGGCCACAGCCATTGTGAGGACCGCCGTGAGAGCAGCAGGTGGAGCAGGCCATGGAGGCCGTCACCACTGTGCAAGGGGTGAGCTGCCTGCAGCTCTCCTGGGACACCCACTGGCTCTCGCGAGCCACAGGAAGCTCTGCACACAGGCAGACCTTTGCAACCGCTTCACTACCTCTCCTGGGGGCTCACGGCTGTTCAGCTGGCTGGGGTGGGTGGCCAGCCCGGCGGCGGGTGCTGTGATGGCAGGGGCTTGCTGGACCAGCTCCCGTGTGGCTCTCTTGGTGGACCTGCCCTCTGGGAGGCTGTGCTCGCCTGTCCCCACGGCTCCTGACCATTTCCACATGAGTTCCCTTCAAGGAAGGTCTTTGAGACTGAAGGCGATGCCCTCTGCCCCTCCCCGCCTGGGTGACCAGCCAGGCCTCCCCGGGTCTCCTTACACAGCTGCCACTGGTATGCAGACAGAGGGTTGCTCAACACCTTGAAAATGTCGCACTTTTTTTAAACCTGTCTGGGTATTACTGCTGCTTTTTTTTCCCCACGAAAATTGTGGTAAATTGGACCTGAGTCAGCCCTGTGTGTATCTGCTCGGGGCTGCAGGCCCTGCACTGTGTCCTGTCGGCCTGGGCCACCACCGTCTCATGGAGGGAGGTAGCTTTGCTTCCTGCCGGGGTGGTAGAGACCCCAGGTTGGAGCCAGGTGACCAAAGAGAGCTTAGGTCACATCAATCCTGCAGTCACCTTCCCTGCCTAGGTCCTTGGTTGGGGTCTCCTTTCTTACCACAGGGTGTGTGATCTTGCTTCTGAGGCTGTGATGAGAACCTTCTGTGGCAGACGGCCCTGCCTGTGTGGCCGGTTCCCTTGGTCCCTGTGCTTGTCCAACGTGTCCTTGGCAGCTTCTGACGGGATGTCCGTTGCCTGTCTCTCCTCATGGGCTCCCTCAACCTCTCACCGCCTCCCCCGGGCTCTACATGCCACTCTGCTTTCTGACCAGGTAGCCAAATGCTATCGCCTCATGCCACCAAGGATGTGGCTGTGCAGTGTTCTATCTTGAAGGGAGGGAAGGTCTGTGGCATCCAGAAGACGAGCTGGGAAGTGGTCACTGCACCATCGTTGCACTCCTGTGTCATACCAGCGTGGAAACTCACGGCTAATACTGTGCTCACCTGGGGAACTGATAAAGGTGCAAGACGAGCTTCAGGTGGGTGCTGAACTGCAGCCACACCAGACCTTCTAGAAGCTGACGCCACACACTGCATCAGTCTTCAGTGCACGCTCACTTGGGGGTGTCTGCATGGCACTTGAGGGCGGCTCAGAGGACTAAGGAGAGAGTGGTGGGAGTGGATAGAACAGACGACCCAGCGTGCAGCCACAGAGGTGGCAGCCAGGACACGCCTCCCACAGAGTGCTGCTTCATCAGGTAATGATGACTTCCCTGACTAGTGGGTGAACTCTAACTTTACCATGGTGATTTGAAAGGATTATTTGGTGCAAGAGTATGTCTCCTTTCAGAAGGGTCTCAAAATGGTGCCAGCACCGAGTCACAGCTTGGGCAGAGGCAGTGAATATCGACACTCCACCCCCCCATCCCTTCCCCTCTGGAGGAATCAACCTTCTAGAATCCTCGCACCCACACAGCTCAGTGACGTGGAGACCTATGCAATGGGACCGGTCTCTATTCTAGAGTTTTCATATGAAGTATTCCTCTAGTAATAGGCTAGTAAGTCTTAACATTTAAAAACAATATTTCCCAGAAAGGAGGTGACATCGGTGCCCCTTTTTCTTCAGTCCTAACTTGCTTCAAGGGCCCTGGCACTGAAACCGGTTGTCCGAGGTTTCAACTTGACCTCCAACCCATTAGTTCCCTCCCCCAATTTTTAAAGCAGTCCAGGTCCAGAACCACATGATCGGGCTGGCAGTTGCACACCAGCACTTTCAGAAGCCCTTTAGAGGTCAGCCCTCGGCCTCCTGTAGCACGAGGGGCAGGTGGGGCACAGGCTGGAGCTGCCGACTCCCCCTCACCATCTCCCAAGGGAGCTTGCTTCTTCAGTGGAACCCTAGGATTTTAGAAATCGTGACTCCTCCATAATTTGCAACACCTGAAGTTACACACCTCACTCCCAAGTTTGAACTGGATGGTGACGGCAGGCCTGTCCTTCCCTGTCCAGTTTAACTTCTCTTTCAGATCAGTTGCTATTGCAAAGCTATAGAAAAGTTCAGCCCCACAAGTAAACCCCATTTCAAAATCCCAGGAAGGCCAGTGGATTCCATCCCCCTGGGAGAGCCGCTGTGGTTGTACCACGTGGTCCGAAGGCAGCGATCAGCCCTCTGCTCCTTGGATGTCTCGCATGCACACCGAACGCCCATCTGCGGTGCTCGGCGCATGCCCCACGGCCCAGCCCAAACACTGCATGTGGCGTGTCTCATGCCATGCCGCGTATGCACTTGTGTGCACACTGGTAGTGCCAACTCAGCCAGCAGGGAATGTGCCGTGTGCAGGCATGCAAGCTCTTCGGAGGAGCTGAGGCCCGTGGAGGGCAGGCAGGCCTCTCCCAGGCTCCCTTACTCCCAGCGCCCTGGAAAGCTCCCAGGAAAGTGCCTTGTTTGTGCTTTGAAGCAAACTAGCCAGTTTTCTGGCTTTGCCCTAATACTGTGATGGGAAGTGATAGAATTGGGACGTTTAAAAGAAGAGTATTAGACTGCAAAAAGGGAAAAGCACCAAGCTGCTACTTCTGACTGGAAAGCAAAACTAGTCTCTGCCAATACGGTTGGACACACTGAACCTGTTAAGGTTCGGTTAGAGCTCTGGGAAGGCGGCGGCAGGATGGACGGGGTGTTGGGATGGGGAAGGAGCGCTCTGCGGCATGTCACTGCTGGTCCCCGCGCAGCTTCCTGGAAGCAGAGGCTGCACTGGGGCCTTGGATGTGTCCGGGTATCCTCAGCTGGGCAGGAGTGAAACCCCTGAATTTAAGACTTCTTAGGCAGCACAGCAGCTCCCAAATGGGAGGCAGAGACTTGGTGACTGGCATGTGGCCACACCCATGGAGACGGCGGCAGCTGTCCCCACGCAATGGAGCAGACGCCAGGCTGGACCTGGGCCAGGCAGTGGGCCTCACCCAGGCTGCCTGCACTGGACGGCGGGAGCCACTCTCCAGGTTGAAGCATAGTCTGTGATGAACTCGTGTTTGTTATTTTCTAAGAAGCTATTTTATTACTGCATGTTCCCTCGCGTCTGTGTAAGTGTGGCCAGACCCTACCAGCTGCGGTCGCCGTGGTGGCCGAAGCTGGAGCAGGATGGCGCGTGATGACATCTCACAGGTGTTGCTGCACAAAAGCTTACCCGAGAGCACGCCAAGCAAGTAGTACGAGGAGTGGACTTTTTAAGAAATTAATTTATTTGAGTTCAGATTATTTTTGAAATATAAAAATTGGTTGTATTTTTTAAAGCTCTAATTCTTGTAGACATTCTGTGGTTAAAAATTTGAGTGTGCTTAAAAATGGGTCTCCTATGGTTTGCACTTCAGCTATGTGAAAAATAAAGAGTTTTTGAGAAGGTGATGTTTGGGTTCCTGATTACAGGAGGCAGTCGGTTATCTCGGTGGAAAGGAAAGCCCCAGCCTAGAGAGGACCGGGTACTTCCCTGTGTGGAACAGACGGTTTCTACATCATAGTATTCTTTTTTTTTTTGGTCCTAGGGATCAGGCTAAGTATATGCTTTGCCAATGAGTACTACTTCCCCAGCCCTTCTCGGATATACTTTGAGCTGCTGAGAGCAAACCCTCCCACTGTACCGGGCACACCTGGTAGACACTTAGTCTGACTTCAGAGCCAAATATTCTGAATTGTTCTCTCCAGGTATAATGGTCACGAGTCCGTGCTTTGGCCTCCCACTGGTCAACAAAATAGGAAGAGCGGGCAGCATTTACGAGCTGCAAACCAGCTGTCGCAGCAAGTCAGGGGAGACCCCAGTGACTTAGGGGAGCAAAATACTGGAATCTGCTAGGTTTGGCACATGCTTGTAATCCTAGTACTTGGGAGGCGGAGACAGGAGGATCGCCCATACAGGTCAGCCTCAGCAATTTAGTGAAACCCTGTTTCCAAATAAAAAAAAAATAGAGCCGGGCGTGGTGGCGCACTTTTGTAATCCTACTACTTGGGAAGCTGAGACAGGAGGATCCAGGTTCATGGCCAGCCTCAGTTACTTAGGCCCTCCGCAACTTAGTGAGACCCTGTTTCAAAATAAAGAAAAAATAGGGCTGCGGTGTAGCCTGGAGGTAGAATGCCCCTGGGTTCAATCCCCAGTACCGCAAAAAAAAAAAAAAAAAAAAAAAAAAAAAAAGGGCTGGGGGTGTAGGTTGGAGGTGGAATGTTCCTGGGTTCAATCCCCAGTACCACAAAAACAAACAAGAACCCCCCTGCCCAAGCCCCTGGAATCTTTCTCATTGCTTTGGCCTGTACTGCTGTGGGAATGATGGAGGCCAAATGGCTATACAGTATTTTATTTTTCTAGAATAATTATATACAGTTGTGGAGAAAGGTTCAAATTTAAATTCTTTAACCTGTTGAAGAATTACTAACAATGGGATTTAAATAAATTTTGATTTGTGAAAATATGAGGAAAAGTTCAGAAGAAATACTTCAAGAAAGGCACAGAGGAGCTCAGTAGGTCCTGACGGGCAGCCCCAAAGTCTCTAGACAGCACCGGATCCTCCAGCAGCCCCCCAGTCCAGTGTGCGGCACGGTGTGGTGCGGGGAGAGGTGCGGCAATGGCTCCTCCTTCAGTCGTCAGGCAGGCCCGGCAGCGGGAAGCGAGAGGCAAAGCTCTCCACTTCCTCCCGGAGAGCCTGCACGGCCCTCTGGTGCTTCTCATCCCCTGCCAGCTTCTCCCTGAACTCCTTCAGCGTGGCCCTCGTGCCCATGTCGTTCTGAATCTGCAGGGTCAGCTCGATCCCTGCGCCATGAGAGAGAGTCCCCCTGAGGGTCTGCCCCGCACCAGCCCACACTAGACATACCAGGGGAGGAGGCCTGGTTGCACGCGTGCCCCCGCTGGCAGCCACCGAGCGCTACACGTGTTAATGTTCCCCTCGGGAAAGACGCTTGTATGTGATGTCCCTGGGCAGCACCTGTTATAAACCTCTCGGACAAGGTGACTTTGCTGTTTCCTGCACTTGGCCTTGACCCAAGGACGCCATCAGGGGCGGGCAGAATGTGGCAGACTCCCCAGATCTCAGCCTTACCTCTGTGGATGAAGTGCGCTACTTTTCGGAAGTCTTCTTCCACAAGTCCTCGGGACGTCAGTGCTGGGGTCCCCAGTCGCAGTCCACTGGGCCGCAGTGCGCTTCTGTCACCTTCAAGACAAACAAAGCTCTGTCCCTAAGCTATACCCACTGTACCACTGTGATTTATTTATTTTGGGCGCTAGGGATTGGAACTCAGAGCCTCACGTACCCTAGGCATGAGCTCTACCATTAAGCAATATCACTAGCCTGCCCCCCCCCCCGGTACTGGGGATTGAACCCAAGAGCACTCTACTTCTGAGCTATACCCCATTCTTTATTTTTTGAAACAAGGTCTCTGTAGGTTGATGAGAGTCTCACTACTTGCTGAGTCTGTCCTCAAACCTGGGATTCTTCTGTCTCAGGCTCCCAAGTTCTTTTTTTTTTGAAACAGGGTCATGCTAAGTAGCTGAGGGTCTCACTGAGATGCTGAGGCTGGCCTTGAACCTGCAATCCTCCTGTCTCAGCCTCCTAAGTACTTGGATTCCAGGTGTGTGCCACCACGTCCAGCTCCCCAACCCTTTTTAAATTTTATTTTGAGACAGGGTCTCGCTAAATTGTCCAAGCTGGCTTTGAATTTGTGATCCTCCTGCCTTAGCTGGGATTACAGGTGTGGCTTGCAACTGAACTGTGTGTGTGTGTGTGTGTGTGTGTGTGGCACTGGGGATTGAACCCAGGGGCATTCTACCTCTGAGTTACACCCCCAGTCCCATTTCCTTTTTATTTTGAAACAGGGCCTCACTAAGTTGCTGAGGCTGGCTTCAAACCTGTGATCCTCCTGTCTCAGCCTCCCAAGTACTGGTATTACAAGTGTGCACCACCCCGCCTGGCTGGCAACTGTACTTCTTGTAGTACTAAGGATTGAATTCAAGGGCATTTTACCTCTGAGGTACATCCCCAGCCCTTTTTATAAAATTTTGAGACAGGGTCTTGCTAAGTTGCTGAGGCTGGCCTCGAACCTGTGATCGTCTCGTCTCAACCTTCCAAATACTGGGATTACAGGTGTGCACCACCATGCCCAGCTGCCACTGTAGATTTAAAGAGTGTGAAAAGAGCCAGGCGTGGTGGCGCACGCTTGTAATCCCAGTACTTGGGAGGCTGAGACCGAAGATCCGGGTTTGCGGCCAGCCTCAGCTACTTAGTGAGGCCTCCGCAACTTTGTAAGACCCGGTTTCAAAATAAAGAATACAAAATAGGGCTGGGGGTGTAGCTCGGAGGTAGAACGCCCCTGGGTTCAATCCCCGGTACTGCAAAAAAAAAATAAAAAAAAAATAAAAACGAGAACCACAGACACTAGGAGGTAGGATCAATCATATCATGGCCACTCTGTTTTAACAGTATACAAAGTAGTTTTCTGTGGTGTGGCCCTTGCTCCTAAAAAGGTCAACATCTATCTGGGCTTGGGATGTGTTCCCAATTCATTAACACTTTTAGAAATGCTGCCTGTTTTCAAGAGGCCCTGCCTCGTTCATCGATGGCTGTTCCACGCCAGGGGCTCCACACCAGCCTCTCCCCTCCTGCTTGCCGCAGGGTGACAGTCAGGTCCACATGAGTAAATGGGGAGAGAGCTAGCTCCCCCCAGCACAGTGACTCTGTCCCCCAGTCATCTGAGGCCAGTCCCCAAAGCCAAATACATTCATCAGCTACAGCTTTGGCTGGGAGAAATGACAGGACGGGTGTGGAAAGGAAGACAGAGGAGGCCTCACCTGGGCAGGTGTTCTTGTTACAGGCGATGGAACAGGCTTCTAGCACCTTCTCAGCCCTTCCACCATCTGTGCCCTTGGAACGGAGATCCACAAGGATCAAATGGTTGTCAGAACCACCTGGAAGCAGAGTTGGATATGACGAGGTGTAGAAGGCTGATTGTGTGCCGAGCGAGGGAACCTCTCTTCCTGAGAAAGGCGGGCAGCGGGTAGGAGGCCAAGGCCGGGGTGGGGGAGGCAGGAAAGTGAACATCCCCTATGGGGCCTGGAAAGTCAATCACCCGGGAGACAAAAGACGCCCTGGGCCTAGGAATTGGAAAAAGAGAGCGAGCCCATGCAAACGGGGGTACCGATCACACCGAGGAGGGATGCTGGCACAGGCCTCTCGGGGTCAGTGGCTTCTGGTTTCTTACCGATGACTCGGGAATTTCCTAAGTGTCTCCAGCGTGGATCTTTTTTGCTTTTTTTGCTGGGGTGCTGGGGAAGGAGCCCAGGGCCTTGCGTGTGCTAGGCAAGTGATCTGCCACTGCGCCCCACCCCAGCCCCTCCGGGGGCTCCCTCCAAGTTGGTACCAGAGTCATGAGCAGGGGCTCAATTTACAGGCGGGTTAACAACCACATCCACGGCGCGCATAGTCGGCCTCAGACATTCTGCTGGCCTGTTGCTCATTTTATTCCAAACCCCGTGAGGCTGACAGTAGAGACTGGGCATCTCTTGTCTGAAATGCTTGGGGCCAGAAGCGTTTCAGATTTTGGATTTTTTTCCTATTTTGAAATATTTACTAGAATTTTCTAGTTGAGCATCCCTAACCACAAAACTCCAAGCCCCAAACATTTTAGGTATAATGCCAGTGGCTCAGAAAGTTTCAGATTTTGGATTAGGGATGTTCCACCTGTATTATTATTTTCCTGTGATACTGGGGATTGAACCCAAGGGTACTCTATCACTGAGCTACACCCCTCCACCCCTGGCCCTTTTTATTTATTTTTTTTGTGGGACTGGGTATTGAACCCAGGGGCGTTCTAACTCCGAGCTACACCCCAACCCTACTTTTTATTCTTTATTTTGAAACAGGGTCTCACTAAGTTGCGGAGGCTCTCACTAAGTAGCTGAGGCTGGCCACGAACCTGTGATCCTCCTGTCTCAGCCTCCCAAGTACTGGGATTATAAGTGTGTGCCACCACACCCGGCAGGCCCTTTTTATTTTGAGACAGGGTCTCACTAAGTTGCTCAGGCTGGCCTTGAACCTGTGATCCTCCTGCCTCAGCCTTGAGTCACTGAGAATTTACAGGCATGCACCACCATGCCTTACGGTAAACCTGTATTATCAAAATAGCACAGATGGTGCTTGGGTTTAGATTTTTTTTTCAGTCTAGGGATTGAACCCAGGGGCATTCTACCTCTGAGCTACACCGCCAACACTTTTTATTTTTTGTTTTGAAACAGGGTCTCACTACGTTGCTGAGGTTGGCCTTGAATCTGTGATCCTCCTGTCTCCACCTCCCAAGTACTGGGATTACAGGTTGCACCACCACACCTAGCTCGAAAAAAGCTTTGATGTACCTACAAAGAGGGCAGGCCTGCCTGATAGCATGTGTTTGTACCTGTGACTATTTTGTAGCCCAGCTCCGTGAGGGCGTCCGACAGAGCCTGACAGTTGGCCACCACCTGGAGTTGATAGACCTTGAATTCCGTAGTCATGGCTTGCTTCAGGGCCACCGCAACCCCTGGGACAGGGAGACACTGGGTCAGGAAGGCAGTATGGAGTAGAAAGCCAGACGATGAATCAGAAGCAGTCCTCGTTTCCACTGAAGCTTCCTTGCTTTGCAATGTCACCCAAGGGCATGGGTATTACATTTTACCCCAAAACGATATATTTCTATTCTTTTTTTTTGCAGTGCTGGGGATGGGACCCAGAGGGCATTGTGCGTGCCAGGCAAGTGTTCCACTGCTGAGCTTCGGCCCCAACCCCATTTCCTTTTTTTTTTTTTTTGTGGTATTGGGGATCGAACTCAGGGGCTTTCTACCTCCAAGCTATCCCCTCAGCCCTTTTTTATTTTGAAACAGGGTCCTGTTAGGTTGCTGAGGGTCTTACTAAGTCTCAAGCTGGCCTCAAACCTATGATCCTTCTGTCTAGGCATCTCAAGTACTGGGATTACATGTGTGCACCACCATGCCTGGCCTAGTCCCATTTCTTTAACTTGATGATCACCTGGCTAACCTTGCAGATCTTAAGGAAGCCTCCCTCTGAGCAACTGCTTTTCTTTGTATTTGTGGTACTGGGGATTGAACCCAGGGGCATTCTACCTCTGCACTAAACACCCAGCCCTATTTTATAAATATATATATATATTATTTTTTTTTTGTGTGGTACTGGGGATTGAACCCAGGGGCATTCTTCCTCCAAGCTACACCCCCATCCCGATTTTTTGTCCTTTATTTTTTGAAACAGGGTCTCACTAAGTTGTGGAGGCTTCACTAAGTAGCTGAGGCTGGCCACAAACCTGGATCCTCTGGTCTCAGCCTCGCAAGTACTGGGATTACAAGCGTGCACTACCACGCCAGGCTTCTAATTTATATATATTTTTTTGTTGTACCAGGGATGGAACTCAGGGGCGTTCTACCTCCGAGCTATACCCCCAGCCCTATTTTTTATACTTTATTTTGAAACCGGGTCTCACGAAGTTGCGGAGGGCCTCACTAAGTAGCGGAGGCTGGCCGCAAACCTGGATCCTCCGGTCTCAGCCTCCCAAGTCCTGGGATTACAAGCGTGGACCACCACGCCCGGCTTCTGTTGTTTCTTAGAGTGCTCTGCATATTTCACAAAACCTGGCCTGACCCATGGTTTTGCTGGCGGGTGGCCATTCGAAGAAGCAGACACACTTCCCTCCTGACCTCACCCTGCACCAATCTCGGCGGCCTCCCTTTTCCTGTATTAGAATCCCCTGGACAAAGACCATCTCCTAAGTTTCTGCTCCAGCGTGGAAGTCCTCGCACATGCTTTTGGAAGACAGGTAAGGTGGGAATTAGGGACCATAGGAGGACCACCGGACCGCATGAGGGCCACCATGGCTCACGGTGAAACCCAAGTGCCACCCGAGGGCTCTGGGGTGGGTGTGGTGACTCTTTACCGGCAATGGCGTGGTTGTGAGGACCTCCCTGCAGGCCTGGGAACACGGCGGAGTTGATGAGCGACTCCAGGTTGTACTGAACCTCTTTGCCGGTCTTGGGATCCACGCTGCACACCCCTGGGTGAAGAACACCGTGAGAATGTGGTCCTATAGGCTGATCCCTCCGTTTCCTCCTAACTCTGACTCAAATCTAGACTGTCTACAGGGCGTTAAGCACTGGGCTGGCCTTTACTCCTGGCTTCAGGGAGAGCAGGTTTGTGATGCTGTGGACCAGCAAGGGCCCTGCTTCATGTTGGTAGACAGTGTCCCTGTTCTATGGGGACAAGGACATCATGGATGGATGACTGGTTAGAATGCTGGTCTCTGCACTTCCATTGTACACCTGCCCCCTCTGATGGTATCTTTCCTTTGCCCTTTTTTTTTTTGTGTGGTACTTGGGATTGAATCCAGGGATGATTTTCCTCTGAGCTACACCCCCAAGTCCTTTTTATTTATTTATTTTTGTGGTACTGGGGATTGAACCCATGGGCATTCTACCTCTGAGCTACACCCCCAGCTCAATTTTATTTTATTTTTTTACTGTACTGGGGATTGAACCCAGGGGCATTCTACCTCCGAGCTACATTCCCAGCCCTATTTTTTATTCTTTATTTTGAAACAGGGTCTCACTAAGTTGCGGAGGCCTCACTAAGTAGCTGAGGCTGGCCACGAACCTGCAATCCCTGTCTCAGCCTCCCAAGTACTGGGATTACAAGCATGTGCCACCACGCCTGGCTTCAATTTTATTTTTTATTTTGGAATAGGGTCTCACTACTTGCTGAGGCTGTCCTCGAACCTGCGATCCCCCAATCTCAGTCTGTGATTCTCCTGTTTCACGGCTGTACTAGGATTACAGGCCTGCGCCACCGCGCTTGGCTGTATTTTATTTTTTATCTTGAAACGGAATCACGCTAAGTTACTGTATACTGGCTTCGAACCTGTGATCGTCCTGTCTCAGCCTCCCAAATACTGGGATCACAGGTGTGCACCACCACACCCAGCTTGATGGCGCCTCTCCTTAACAACCATGACTATAACAAGGCCTTAAAACTGAAAGGACAGAAATTTCCCTCCACTGAGACTATAACGAAGCACGTGCCTTGGGCATTTCCTTAGAGAAGTGTCCAGGACGACTTGACAGAGATCATGATCAGATGGTTACTCATGAGCAAGGGTTCTTTTTGAGGAAATGTTTCAATAGTAGTAATAATGACTACTCTTCAATAATAAGCAATACGAACATCTACATGGAGCTTCTTGTGAGCCAAGAACTGCCCTGGGTACTCTATGTAATTCACTGAATCCCCAAAACAGCAGCGCAGAGGGACAGGTGCTGTTAGTACAGCCCCCCCTCTGGAGGTGAGGAATCGAGGCCCAGAGAAGCTGCAGAGTGACCAGGGCCACACAGCGAGCAGCACTGCCAGGACGTGCTCTGGATGGGGAGGAACGGATGTCTCCCAGGCAGGCAGGAGTGGCTGCGTGACTCAGAGATGTCAGCCCAGCTGCAGAAGGTCCTCAGAGGAGCCAGGGGTGACAGGGCACTGGGAGCTGAGTCACCAGAGGGCTGGTTATTCTGCTAAGGTGATACTGAGGCGTCTAATGTCATCACAGGCTAATGATCCCATACTCATGCGGCTTTCCTGGGTATGGGAACCCCAAAGTAAGGGGTGTGAGTACCTACAGGGGGGGCTGTAAGGTACTGGCAAGAGAAACGCCCTACTGAACTGATGAAACTTGTAAAAAGGTTCATGCGCCAGTGTCTCTATGGGAAAGACGCTGGTGTGCTGCACTGTGAGGCCTCCCGGTAGCCCCCAGCTGGCCATGCACATCTTTTCATTCAAACACCTGCCTGTTGTGGGAGGACTGGCTGAGCGAAGGACACTGACAGCCAGCCCCCTTTCAGCACACAGAGGCTGCTGATCCCCTTCTTGTTTTCCTAGCACCCGGATCCGTGGGAACGAGGCCGGAGCTATAGCTCGGACTCCTTGTAGATACTTTTTTTTTTTTGCAGTACTGGTGATGGAACCCAGGGGCATTCTACCTCCGGGCTACACCCCCAGCCCTATTTTTTTATTCTTCATTTTGAAACTGGGTCTCACAAAGTTGTGGAGGGCCTCACTAAGTAGCTGCAGCTGGCCGCGAACCCAGATCCTCCGGTCTCAGCCTCCCAAGTACTGGGATTACAAGCGTGCACCACCACGCCCGGCTTCTTGTAGAACCTTTCTGTAAAGACGGGCGTGGTGGCGGCTTCTTGGGAAGGAGCCAGTCATTGCTCCTTCCCAAGTCAGGGACTAGGGATTGAACCTAGTGGCATTCAACGTCTGGGCTACTTTTTATTTTTTTACTTTGAAACAGGGTCTTGCTAAGTTGATGAGGGTATCACAAAGTTGCTGAGGCTGGCCTCGAACCTATGATCCTCCTGTCTCAGCCTCCCAGAACTGGGATTACAGGCATGCACCACTATCCCTGTCTCCCATCCCCCCCCTTTTTTTATGGGACTAGGGAGTGAGCCCAGAGGCATTCTACCTTTGAGCTACACCCCCAGCCCTGTTCTATTTTTATTTTGAAACAGAGTCTTGCTAATGTGCTGAGGGCCTCACCAAGCTGCTGAGTCTGGCCTTGAATCTGTGATCTTCCTGTCTCAGCCTCCCAAGTACTGGGATTACAGGTGTGCACCACCACGCTTGGCCCAACTCACTCTTTAAGGGACTGGATCCTGATATTTTCAAGGAAATCCCAGATAAGAGTTTCGACCAGCTTTCTGTAGCAAACTTGAACCCCCGCAGGAGAAACGGCCTCCAGTACCCGTCTGTCCCCAACACTTGGAAGCTCACCTTTCCTGTAAAAGATCATGCCAGCACGGCAGCCTCTCAGGGTCTTGTGGGTGGTGGTGGTCACCACGTGGCAGTGTTCGAAGGGGGAGGGCACCACACCAGCTGCCACCAGCCCGCTGATGTGTGCCATGTCCGCCATGAGATAGGCCCCACTCTCGTCTGCAATCTTCCGCAGGCGTGCGTAGTCCAGGTTTCGGGAGTAGCAGCTGGTTCCTGAGACAGGAGAGGTGACAGCTGAGTTGGAGATGCCTGTGGGCGGCTGAGTCAGCTCCAGTGCAAATCTACAAAGCGGCCCCTGGGTATACGGCTGGGAAACCTGGAGATTTCTCCCCTAAAATCTCTGAGGATAGAAGTGGCGGAGGCCCTTGGAAAACATCTTGGAGCTAAAGGCAACTGCTCTGACCTGCCTCTTCAGGGCACGGTGGTTGGTATGGCCTCTGACTAGGGATTGAACCCAGGGGTGTTCTACCTTTGAGCCCCACCTCCAGCCCTATTCTTTATTCTTTATTTTGAAACAGGGTCTCCCTAAGTTGCAGAGGGCCTCACTAAGCAGCTGAGGTTGGCCACGAACCTGCGATCCTCCTGTCTCAGCCTCCCAAGTACTGGGATTACAAGTGTGCGCCACCATACCTGGCTCCTTTCTGGTTTTTTTTTTTTTTTTTTTTTCGGTACCGGGGTTT
>PVJS01024589.1:0-14862 GCA_004027185.1 Glis glis
GTGTGTGTGTGTGTGTGTGTGTGTGTGTGTGTGTGTTTTATTGGGGATTGAACCCAGGGACATTCTACCTCCGAGCTACACCCCCAGCCCTATTTTTTATTCTTTATTTTGAAACGATCTCACTAAGTTGCGGAGGGCCTCACTAAGTAGCCGAGGCTGGCCGTGAACCCGGATCCTCTGGTCTCAGCCTCCCAAGTACTAAAATTACAAGTGTGCACCAACATGCCCGGTTTGTAAATATTAAGTTTTAGGAAGTCTTTGGTGTTTACTTTGTGATATTTGACTCAACTAGCATTGATACCATAAAGAGTTACTATTAGAACTGAAATTTTAAAATGTAAATTTTATTTATTTTGGGAGTAAATAATACATTTACATGGCTCAAAATTCAAAAGATACAAAAATGTATATGCTTACAAGCAACCATTGTGACTGGCTTCTTGTCCCAAATAGAGAACTTGTTTCTGCCCCTGTGACTAGAATTAGTTACCCCCCCTTTTTTTTGTGGTACTGGGGATTGAACCCGGGGCATTCTACCTCTGAGCTACACCCCCGGCCCTATTTTTTATCCTTTATTTTGAAACAGGGTCTCACTAAGTTGCGGAGGGCCTCACTAAGTAGCTGAGGCTGGCCGCGAACCCAGATCCTCCTGTCTCAGCCTCCCAAGTACTGGGATTATAAGCGAGCACCACCACACCTGGCACCTTCCTCCCCTTCTATCTCTGATTCTCTGATTTCCTCCACACCACTTGGTCATGAGCAGGCCCAAGGGACCTCACAGAGACTGAAACAGCGAGGTCGCGGGGCGGGTCCCTGCTCGGCTCCCTGCTGGCGCACTGAGTGTGGTTCCTTCAGAGGTGGGAGCTCAGGTTGACCTCGACTTCCTGGTCCAGGTTTCCAGCGCTTCCCAGTCATGAGAGGTGGCGTGCTGTGCATTCCTCATTTAGATTTCTTGAGGACAGACTTCCGCCAGTGGGGTTGCAGGTGTGATACTTGCAGGGCTGGCTCCATGGCGCCTCCACCCTTCGCCTCCACCCTTCGCCAGAATGCTCTTGGGACACGCCCTTTCAGCTCCTCTGCCCAGACCTGTGTCTTCCTCATTCCTACTACCGGTTTGGCCAAGTTCTTCCATTGAACAGTATATACCTGTGTCACACTTGTAGCAATCACTTCCCGTTTTGATTTTATGTAGGTAGGTAGGTTGGTTTTGGGGTGCTGGTGATGGAACCCAGGGCCTTGCACATGCTAGACATGCTACCACTGAGCTGCTACCCCAGCCTGAGGTGGAATTTTTTTTTTTTTGGTACCGGGGATTGAACCCAGGGGCATTCGACTGCCAGGTTACACTCCAATCCTATTTTATAATTTTTGTTTTGAAAGTGTCTCGCTAGGTTGATGAGAGTCTTGCTACTTGCTGAGGCTGTCCTCCAACCTGCGATCCTCCTGTTTCAGTCTCCCAAGTACTAGGATTACCGGCATGTGCCACCACGCCCAGCTCGTAGGCAGGATTTTTGATTTACAGACTCTATGTTGTGAAGAAATCAAATCTGTGTATGGGTTTTCTTTTGTGGCTCTTCCCATCACTTTGGTGTTGAGGCCCTTGCATCCAGAAGTCAGAGATCTCCCCCAGTCTAAAGTTTCTTTAACCCACTCACAGTTCTTTTGCCTACAGGACTCTGCAGCTCAGGGTGGCTGGTGAGCCCCCTCCCGCCCACACTGCACCCTTCATGCCACCTCTCGGGGACCCTGCTGGGCCTCCTGCCTGTCCTGGCTCTTACAGTGCTCACCTGTGTGTGAGTGGCATCAATCAGCCCCAGCACTGCTGTGTGACCAGCAGCAGTTCACTGAACCTCCCCGAGTCTCCCGGCTCTGGTGAGGAGGGTGCGCGTGGACGGTGCAGGGTGTTGTGTGCGCCATTGTTTTGAGAATCCCTCCCTGCTGCTTCACAAGAAAGACATCCCAGAGGGGATTCTGACCAAAAGTGAGCTACGCCTCAGATTCTGTTGCTAAAGACTGATGTCTTGGCACCACATGGTGTTCAGTCTTCCGTTCCAGAGTGTGAAACACATTCAAGTTTTCTTTTATGTCTCTGTAAAGCCTCGTTTTTTCCTTTTTTTTTTTTTTTTGGGCACTGGGGATTGAACCCAGGGACATTCTACCTCTGAGCTTCACCCCCAGCCCTTTTTGTTTTTTATTTTGAAACAGTCTCCTTAGGTTGCTGAGGCTGGCCTTGAACCTGTGATCCTCCTGTCTCAGCCTCCCAAGTACTGGGATTACCGGCATGTGCCATGGTGACTGGCTGTTTCTTGACACGGTTTGATACTTCTTGTTCAGGTAGTTTCTTGGGACACTGGATGTGGTCTTTTTTCAAATGTTAGTTTCCAGTAGGGCACTTCTGGGATAGGATTTTGTTGGCCAGGGAACCCCCAAATCCTGCTCTGTGCTCCGCCTCACTTCGGGGTATCCTTCCAGGGCCATCGTGGGGTGCCTCCAGCTCTGGAGTGGCCATGGCCTTGACGCTCCCTAGCAGACTGGTGCGCGTTTTGCCATCGGCCTGGTCCTGAGACCAGGTGGCGATGTCTCCCGGCAGTGTCCCAGCACTGGCCTCCGGAGCACATGCTGAGGGCGTCTCTCCCAGCTCAAGCATCAGACTGGACCAGGCTTGGAAAAAGTCTAGTTTATTGCACAATCTCAAAGCACAACTAAAAATTAAAACCAGAGAGAAAGCTGTACAAAGCACGGATGCTAAAAGTAGTTTAAAAGTATCAACTAGACGAGTTTAATTGCACGAAAGTCCCGCGGGTTTAGGAGCGTGCTGCCACCGTGGGAGCCCCGCAAGGCACAGCAATGCGCAGAGAAGAGCAGCCTGGCCTGGGGCTGCCTCTGCTGCCACCGAACTCTTACAAAAAGGACTCTAGAAAAGTGAAGCGTGAAGTACAACCGGGGGTTTCGGCATCTACTCACTCAGACGGGAAAGCGCCTCCTGGCTGGCCAGGCCTCCCCGTGGCCGGGACTCCGACACTCACCTGCTAGGAGACGCACAGAGGAGCGCCTGGGCCAGAGGCAGGTGGAGGCGGCGGCCACCTGGAGCCTTCCGGGGAGGGCAGCCCGGTCCTGGAGCTCCTAGGGAGGAGGGCTGGCTGCCCCCAGGTCCCCCACTGCCCACAGCAGACGGGGCCACAGCAAGTCGACAATGGGCACTGGTGTCGCCCCGCCGGGGTGCTTGACAAGAATGCCTCCCGAGGGCACTGGCTGCTCTGTGCGGCAGGACATGCTGGGGGACAGCCACCCCCTGGAGCCACAGCCAAGTCAGGACAGGCTCAGGATAAACCACGGGAAGGAGCACACGGTCTTCCGTTTTCTTCAGAAGATAACATTTCTCTTCTAAATTTGTAAGATGTGATTTCAAATGAGGTATCTTATGCAGGTTTGTAATATAACAAACAAAAAAGGCAATAACTAGTAGATTCGTCCTCTGAGGACGGGTCTGCTTCAGGACATACACCAGCAGCTTTCAACGCCACGCCGAGGACGTTTCTCAGCGGGCCTCACCTTGGGCACTGCTCTGGCCGGGGCGCCTCCTGATCTGTGTGCGCCCACCGGCCTGGCTGTTCCCCGGGTGCGGCCAGGCGAGGGGAGCAGCTGCACCTCTGGGGGAGGAAGCAGGGGACTCTATGAGATGACACCGTCACCCAGCATGTGCTGTGGCTGGAGAGCACTGACCTGCGGCTCCATTCAGCCTAGGGTCACTGACGGGGACCAGTCCCCTGGCCTGCCGCCACGAGGCTCCGGCAGACGCCCTGGAGCTGTCGACAACAACCTGACTGCTGCACCTGGGTACCCAGTACAGTGCCACTGTCCCCACTCGGAGGTGGGGACCAAGAGGTCAAAGGTGCTGCTGCAGAGACAGCTCTGGGCACTGGCTCAGGCCGTGGGTACTGGAATGAGATGGAAAGGTTGTGGGGTGTCCAGTGTGGCCAGACGTGTCTGGACAGGGTCGATGCGGCTTGTTCCCTGGGCGACTTGGAAACCTGCCTCAGCTCCCTCCCTCCGAGTGGCCGCCGGCTTCTTCAGATGACCTCCCATTCGTCCTCCAGGTCCTCAGGGTGGGGGGTGGCTGCCTGGCTGCTCTTCTGGGTGCCATGCGAGTGGCTGAAGGTCTTAGTCAGCCGCTGCAGGAGGTAGCCGGGCGGCCCCACTGCCCACAGCTCATCTGACGAGGTCACTGCAGGACAAAGCCAACCAGAGGCCTGTCACCACGCAGCCACGTAGCTGTAAAGATCTGGACAAGCCACCTTGCGATGGGTGCTGCGTTCCCTCAACTTTAAAGTGGGTGGCACGGCGCCCTGTCCCAGCCTAGGAGCCTGGCAGAGCCTGTGTGTCTGGGGCCCTGCCTCAGGTGGCCTGGCCCTCAGCCCTGCCTTTGGGAGTGCGAAGCCCAGTGGGAACAGCCCCTCTGCGACCCCTCTGAGGACCTCAGGGGGACTCCAAGCCCACCCTGCTCTGGGCACCTGCCTGTGAAACACGACACGTTTCCGGGAATTTTCTTCCAGTAGTCCCCAGCAGGGTTTTTGTCTGTGACACCATAGCGACGGGCGAGGTCACCATTTGGACAGCGGGCCCACACGGTCCTGGTGCTCAGTGCCAGCTGGCAGGCCTGCAACCCTGTGGGCAAACCAGGAATCCCGCTCAGCTCCCGGCCGCTCTCCCGGGACGCTATACGCCTCCCCCAGCTTCCCATGGGGACAGGGCGCCCCGCAAGCCGCCAGAGCCCCACGCCAAGGACAAAGTGAGGACCGTCATCCACAACAGCACCAGCAAGACGGCCTGTGTGTGCCCAGAAGAGCACGTTTCAGACACTGTCACCTGCAGGACATTGCGTAGGAAAGCTGTGGCCCCTGGCTGGAGACGGGCGACCGTGTGAGGGTGCACTGGGACCCCGCTGGCTTCTCCTACCTGGCACGTGCTCCCAGTCGGTCCCCACGGGCATCTCCTCAGTGATCCCGGTCCGGACATGCACGTTCCACCTGCTGTCCAGCGCCCACAGCATCTGGTCGTTGGGGCTGGAGTGGACGCTGACCAAGGTGACGCCGGCGGGCTGGAAGCAGGAAGGGACTTTTCTCAGGAGGGAGGGGAAGGGGGGAGAGGAAGGATGGGGAACCCAGCATGCAGGGCTGCGTGGAGCAGAAGCAAAAGTGCACACATCCTGCGCTTGGTGTGTGGTCTCACAGGAAGAAAGAGGGGGTGTGGCGGTGCACACCTATAATCCCAGTAATTGGGAGGCTGAGACAGGAGGATCTCAGGTTTGAGGCCAGCCTCAGCAATGTAGTGAGACCCTCAGTAACTTAGTGAGACTTTTAAAATAAAAAATGAAGCCGGGCATGGTGGCACACGCTTGTAATCCCAGTATTCGGGGGGCTAAGACCGGAGGATCCAGGTTCTCGGCCAGCCTCAGCTACTTAGTGAGGCCCTCCGCAACTTAGTGAGACCCTGTTTCAAAATAAAGAATAAAAAATAGGGCTGGGGGTGTAGCGCGGAGGTAGAACGCCCCTGGGTTCAATCCCCGGTACCGCAAAAAAAAAAAAAAAGACAAAATAAAAAGTGAAAAGAGCTGAGGTGTAGCTAGAGGGTAGGATGCCCCTGGGTTCAATCCCCAGTAAAACACACACACACACACACACACACACACACACACACCCCACACACACTGCTGGGGGTCCTCAAAGCCCCAGGGTCTGGTCGTCCCCCACTGCAGACGAAGTCGTCCCTGCTGCATCGTGGTCTCAGGGCCTGCCCTCTGGGTCAGCCTCAGCTGGCCTAGGGGACACTGGTCCGTGCCTGCTGCACTCTGTGCTGCGCTCTCTGGAGACGTTGTGAACATGGCTATGCCATGTGGTTTGCACCATGCTCTATTCCCTGTGAGTGCCTGTCACCACGCTGACGTCATGTCCCCGGCAGCTCCAGCCGCCAGACGCGCTCAGGGCACCTCCAGCGAGGGGGTCATCTGCCCCTGCCACCCCATCGAGGTACACTGTGATCCAGTCACAGAGTCGCGAGGAGGGAGGCGCGTGGCCACCCCTGTGGGCATGTCACCACCGGGCCCCCCAGTGTCGGCATCTGCCCTGATTGCCACCTGGTCCTGTCACTAATGTCCTCTCAGGAGGGTGAGACCTGAGGCTGCTGTGTGGCTTGGCATCTTGCAGGCCGCCCTGACACTGCCAGGGATGGGAGCTCACTGCCTCCTTCCCGCCCAGGCTGCCTCTGGGTTAGAAAGTTCTCTCACACCGAGCGCATGCCCAGATCTGTGGTCCCCTACCCCCAATGTGCCAGCAGGGGCCTTCTGTCCATTCCTACATCCCAACAGAGAAGCAGCGAAATCAAACAGCGTGCATAAGAGTCCTACCAGTAGCCAGGCGTGGCGGCGCCTGTAATCTCAGTACTTAGAGGATGAGATAGGAGGATCGCAGATTAGAGGACAGCCTCAGCAAGTAGTGAGACTCTCATCAACCTAGCAGACCCTGTTCCAAAACAAAAATTAAAAAGGACTTGGGGTGTATCTCAGAGGTAGAATGACCTCGGGTTCAATCTCAAGTACAAAATAAGTAAATAAATAAATAAAACCAGTCGGGTGTGGTGGCGCACGCTTGTAATCCCAGTACTTTGGGAGGCAGAGTCCGGAGGATCCGGGTTCGCGGCCAGCCTCAGCTCTCTCTCTGTCTCTCTCTCTCTCTCTACTTAGTGAGGCTTTCGCAACTTCGTGAGACCCGGTTTCAAAATAAAGTATAAAAAATAGGGCCGGGGGCGTAGCGCGGAGGTAGAACGGCCCTGGGTTCAATCCCCGGTACCGCAAAAATAAATAAATAAATAAATAAATAAATAAATAAATAAAACCAAAACTAAACCAAAACAACAACAAAAAACCCTTTCTTCCCTTAAGCTGTGCTTGTCAGGTATTTTGGTCGGAGTGATGCAAAAGCTGACTAAGACCCCCTGAGCAGCAAGGGCCTTGTTTAGCTCTAATTTACAGGGAAAAGGAACTCCATTTTTCCATGTATTTCTTTTTTGTGTGTTTGTGCGTGGTACTGGGGATTGAACCCAGGGGCATTCTACCTCTGAGCTACACCCCCAGCTCTATTTTTTATTCTTTATTTTGACACAGGGTCTCACTAAGTTGCCTCACTAAGTAGCTGAGGCTGGCCATGAACCTGCGATTCCTCCTGTCCCAGCCTCCCAAGTACTGGGATTACAAGCGTGCACCACCACATCTGGCTCATATATTTCCATGGAACCTATTTCTATCCCATGGGCCTGGGGTCCAGAGGTGCAGATTTTGGGGTGGGCTGCTCTGGGCCAAGCCCCAATCCTGCAGAGAGCCGGGATTCCAGCAAAGGTGGGCGGAGGCTGGCGCCCACTCTGCAGGCTGTGAGAGGTGCAGCTGCCCTGCCCCCGTGTGCTTGGCACCTCTTAGGGAAAGGAGAGCAAGCTGCCAAGGCCGTGAGCTGTACGCCTGAGATACCAACAAGCACACACATAAAACAAACCCCTTCTGCCCGCGTGCCTGGTGTGGCAGGTCACAGGCCCGCTGAGAGCCAGTCTACGGCCTCTTCCCCCAACCTGAGCTGAGCCCTCTTTGACCAAGATGGACGGGAGTGACGTCACAGCAGGGCCCAGACTGCCTTGGGGAGAATGGCTCCTTCCTCTCTCAGCCCTGGAGTGCCGCAGGAGTGTGCTATGGCCTGGCTCAGGTGCGAGGAGTTTCCGCGGAGCCTCTGCACTGGAGCAGGGAAGGCACGTCCAGGCCTAGTGCTGCAGTCCTCCTACCAGGCCCCAGACGTGTGGTCCCTGCTTGCCTCAGCCAGGTCTGACCCAGAGTTGCAGACGGAGCAGTAACAATGCTGCCTGAAGCCACTAGCTTTTGGGGCAGTGTGTTATGGACAACAGGACTGAGGGAGAGAGAGATGGCGGCACTGCAGGGGGAGGAAGGAACTGGAACCACGTAAAGGGAAACCATGCTCAGCTGTGAGGAGGCAGGGGATGCCCACGGCCAGGCGGACCCAGCACCTCTGAAATGGCTCTGACAGGGAATTTCCCGGCCTCCTCGGGCTCTCCCTCCTCCGCCCTCCGCCCTGGGCAGAGCTGGGGCCTGCACATCTGCTGCTACCAGTGCTCCAAGGCCTGGCTGGGACAGAATGCACCGGGAATTCCGGGCACCCTCAGCCTCCCCAGGGCTGTCTCCGCAGCCCACACCTGGCACACACACCCCGCATCTGCCTGTGTTCACCTGCAAGCCCCTACCCACCCTTCGTGCCCACCAAGTCACTTTCCCAGCCTCCCCTGGGGGCCCCGGGTCACCCACAAGCTCCCTAAGGGCAGAAACCACGTCTGTCAGTCAGGACCTGGCCCAGGGACTAGCTCAGGAGGCTGAGGCAGAACCCTAGCACCTGCTTCCCTCTGGCGTGCAACCCGGGGCTGCTCCTCTCCTGCTCTCATCCGTAAAAAGAAAACCGGGCGTGGTGGCGCACGCCTGTAATCCCAGTACTTGAGAGGCTGAGACAGGAGCATAGCAGGTTCGAGGCCAGCCTCAGCAACTTAGTGAGACCCTCAGCAACTTGCTGAGACCCTATTTCAAAATAAAAAAATAAAACAGGGCTGGGGTGTAGCTCAGAGGTAGACTGCCCCTGGGTTCAATCCCCAGCGCCAAGCAAAAACAAAAACAAAAACAAACTACAACAAAAAAACCTGTATTGAAGGATAGCATGCTTCCAAAGTCACACACAAATCCTAAGTGTGCAGCACAATGGGTCTTTATAATTTGAGCACATCTGTGTAACCAGAGGCCAGGCCAAGAGGCAGAGCCGAGTGGCACCCCAAGCCCCTCCTGTGCCCTGCCCACGCACCACATTCCTGGCACCACAGCCTGGTCTTTGGGGTTGCAGGGCACGGGCTTCAGTGTCACCCCGTCCTCCCTCCATGCCGACCTGCAGGTGGCCCAGGGAGGGCCTCAGGAAGAGGCACAGAGACGCCAATAAATGTTCCAAGAGGAACAGCGTGTTTCCATGGACGCGTCTTACCTAGTGTACCATCTTGCCTTACCTGGCACTTCCCGCCCTGGGTGCCATGGATTCCTCTCCCTGACTGGTGAGGCCCATGTGGCTCCTGTTCTCTTATCAGCTGTCCCCTGGACACTTCTGTCTGGAGCCCGGCAATCCTCCTTAGTGCGTCCTGTGCTAGGCACTGGGGAAACCTCACGCAAGTCAACGCTTGCTTAGCTCCTGGAGCTGCGGCCGGAGCGCCAATGCCTTCGAAGGGCCCAAGGGCGGGTGGGTTCCCAGCGGAGGATGCGGCAGTCCTGCGACACCTAGGAAGCATGCCCAGCAGGCCCACCACATGCAGGGCCCGTGGCTGGCACGGGTGTGGGGCAAGCAGACAGGTGCCGGAGCCCAGTGAGCCAGGTGAGGAGGTTGGCCTGAAGGCTGACTGAAGGAGTGAGATTTCACCCTGAGTGAGGTAGAAGCCACCAGATTTTTATTTTTTATTTTTGGTGGTGCTGGGGATTGAACCCGAGGTATTCTACCTCTGAGCTACACACCCAGCCCTATTTTATTTTTATTTTGATACAGGGTCTCGCTACTTGATGAGAGTCTACTTGCTGAGGCTATCCTCCAACCTGCTATCTTCCTGCCTCAGCCTCCCAAGTACTGGGATTATAGGCATGCACCACTACGCCTGGGTGAAGCCACCAGGTTTTGACCAGAGGAGACATGAACTGATTCCCATTGGAGTGGCCCCCTCTGGCTGCAGTGAGGACAGGCTGCGGGGAGGCTGGGGGAACAGGAACCCTGTTCTGGAAGCTGGTGCAACAATCCAGGGGGCAGAGGAGGCTGATGGGTCCTGGTGAGGTGCCGCTAGTGCCGCTGGGCTGGCGGATCTGTTGGTCTTGGATTACCCAAAGCAGGTGCCAGGCTGCAGTGGGCACCTGGCATATGGCTGGTAGCCGGGGGCTGCTTTGTTGACTGCCCTCTGGGTTGGGGGGCAGTGGAGAGATGGTTCTAGTCCTGCCCGCTGGGGTTCTGGGCACACCCCATGAGCACTATGAGACAGTGCCTGATGGCTGGGCCGGGCCTCACCTCGGCAAGGAATGATTTTTTTTGGGTGGTGATACTGGGGATTGAACCCAGGAATGCTCTATCACTTAGCTACATCCCAGCTCTTTTTATTTTTCTGGGAGCTAGGATTACAGGCCTCCACCACCAAGCCTGGCTCAGATTTTTTTTTTTTTTTTTGTAGTGCTGGGTTTGGAACCCAGGGCCTTGTGCACATCAGGCAAGCACTCTACGACTGAGCCACATCCCCAGCCTGGGATGATTTCCTTATTAGGTCAGAAACAGTGAAAATCACCGGATCTCAAAGCAAATTCATCTTCCTCTGTAGAGAGCGGTTTCCTAGAGACCCTGTAGTTCCGGTGGGAAATGCGAAGGATGCGAGAAGCAGGCATTCTGGTCTGCGTATTGACTCAAGTCAGCAGAGCCTGGCTGCGGCAAACCAGCCCCGGCGCCATCCTTCATGACCTGACTCACGGGCCTCAAAGGACCCGGCACTCGGATGTTTTCCTGTCGCCTTTGACTTGCTCCTCTGTTTGCTGATGCTGTTGATCTTTCAGAGTTCACCGATGGACACACCCCCACCAAAAGGGCTGGTGTACGCGCTTCTGGGGCTTTTCTTGGAAGGCAGTCAGGAGCTTCTGTACTTCCTGGTTTATTACCAGGGCCCAGCTTGGGAGGGGCTCACTCTGACTTCAGATACGTATCAAAACTCTGGGGCTAAGTAAACCCTCATTTATTTATTTATTTATTTATTTATTTATTTATTTATTTATTGCGGTACTGGGGATTGAACCCAGAGGCATTCTACTCCCAAGCTACACCCCCAGTCCTATTTTTTTTTTTTTTTTGCGGTACTGGGATTGAACCTAGGGGCGTTCTACCTCCGAGCTACACCCAGCCCTATTTTTTTATTCTTTATTTTTTTGAAACCGGGTCTCACTAAGTTGCGGAGGGCCTAAGTAGCTGAGGCTGGCTGCAAACCCGGATCCTCCGGTCTCAGCCTCCCAAATACTGGGATTACAAGCGTGCGCCACCATGCCCGGCCCTATTTTGTATTCTTTATTTTGAAACAGGGTCTCACTAAGTTGCAGAGGACCTCACTAAGTAGCTGAGGCTGGCCGAAAACCCGGACTTCCAGTCTCAGCCTCCCATGTACTGGGATTACAAGTGTGCACCACCACGCCCGGCTTTAAACCCTCATTTAAAAAGACAAATGCCAGACATATCTGGAGCTTCAAGACAGACCAGGCCCCTCTGGGAACATACTGCATGACTCTATTTACATGAAGTGTCCGAGAGGGAGATCGGAGAGGGGAAACAGAGCAGCGGTGTCCAGGGTCTCGGAGCAGGGAGAGCGGGAAGAGGGTGCTAATGGGCAGGGGGGTTTGTTTCTTTGAGGATGGTGAAAATATCCTAGAATTAGATAGTGATGATAGCTGTAGGATGTACTAAATGTCACCAATAGCAAATTTTATGTTATGTATATTTTACCACAATTAAAAAAAGAAAGAAAGCTGGGGGTGGTGGTGCACACTTATAATCCCAGAACTTGGGAGGCTGAGACAGGAGGATCACAGGTTCACAGCCAGCCTCAGCTACGTAGTAAGGCCCTGTTTCAGGTTTTTTTTTGGGGGGGAGGATTGAACCCAGGGGTATTCTACCTCTGAGCTACAACCCCAGCCCTATTATTTATTCTTTATTTTGAAACAGGGTCTCACTAAGTTGCAGGGGACCTCACTAAGTTGCTGAGCCTGGCCGCGAACCTGCGATCCTCCTGTCTCAGTCTCCCAAGTACTGGGATTACAAGCGTGTGCCACCATTCCCGGCCGTGAGGCCCTGCTTCAAAATAAAGAATAAAAAATAGGGCTGGGGGTGTAGCTCAGATGTAGAATGCCCCTGGGTTCCATCCCCAGTACCGCCAAAAAAAAAAAAAAAGAGCCAGGCACAGTTGTGCATGCCTGTAATACCAGTATGTAGGAGGCTAAGACAGGAGAATAACAAGTTCAAAGCCAGCGTCAGCAATTTAGTGAAATCCTGTTTCAAATTAAAAAATAAATAGGGCTAGGGATATACTTCAGAGATAGAATGTCCCTGGTGTCTATCTCTAGTACCATGTGCATGCACACACACAAGACACAAAAGGGGAGGTGGGGTGCAGCTCGGAGGTAGAATGACCCTGGGTTTAATCCCCAGTACAAAAAAAAAAAAGAAAGAAAGAAAGAAAGAAAAGGAAAAGGAACTAAGCCATGGTTGTGAGTGACTGTTGTTTCACAGTTGCCACAGGGCTGAGGAAAGGATACTTGGGATCGCTATTATTTCTTACAAATGCATATGAATCTATAATTATCTCATAAAATTTTCAATTAAAAAAGAAGTACAGCTAAAATTTTGGCTTATTCATATTAAAAAATTCATAAAAGTGAAAAAAGGAATGAAGGATGACTTGTAAATGGTGTGAGTAAGGAGCTTAAGAAGTATGTACAGTCTGGGCAGCAGGGAGAGGGAGACACGAGCACCAGGCTTGCTTTCAAGTGTCCTTTAAAAACAGGTTACAGGATGGGGGCGGGGCGGGAGCCGGTCCTCTTTCTGGGAGTGCCCAATGATTTAATTATAGCCATCAGTCGCTTAGATGTTTACAGATCAAAGGGGCGGTGGGTAGCTGGGCAGCTGTAAAGTTTCCTATAAACAAAGCCTTGTGGGGAAACCAAGATGCTCTGTGCCTTCTAGCAGCAGAACCCCAGGACTGTTGCTAGTTGGGAGCAGGTAGACCAGGCGCCTTTCCCCCAAGCCAGCCCCATCACAGGAGAAGCCATTACTCCTTCCCATTACAGAGAGGAATCTGCTGAGGTCTTGAGGAGACTTAAAGGGAAGGAGCAGAGAGGGCCTGCTGCGGCACACGTGGCTGCCGGGGCGCAGGGACCACGGGCTCTTGGGTCCAGGCGGCAGGTGCAGTGGAAACACTGCTTCATCTAGAGGGGGAGCCCCAACGGGCCAGCGTCTGCTCCTCGGCTCAGTGAAGCCTGTCTGTGTTAATATACACGACTTGCTAACTCGGACTTCCGCATTCCCAGCAGCTGTACTCTCCCGAGGACTCCGCCTGACTTCAGCCAGGAGATCAGTGCAGTAAGACCTCGTAGCCCTGGGGAAGGGCAGCTAACTACAGACCCAGGAAGATGGCTGAGGTTGCCTCTACGTGCAGGGGCCACAGTGGCACTGCCCTAGTGCACAGCGGTTCCATCTGGGTGCTGTCCCAACCCCTGGCCCCCGGGGCCACCTCCAATCTATTTTGGTCAGACCACGGGCTGCACAGGGCCATGCTGGCCTGGGCCTCCATGGCCCAGCACACGATAGGTTCTCCTACCAGACTGCCTCAACCATCTGCCAGCCACCATGGCTCCCGCTGCACTCCTCCCATTGGGCCTAGACCCACTGTGCTCTGGGTGCCCCTGCCCCTGCCAGATGGGGCAGACTCCAGGGGCAGGGTCATGCTCTGCGCAGTCACTGCTCCTCAGCTCCAAGCGTCTGGGGTTTCACAGCTCAATAAATGTTAGTAAAGCGAGCGCGCCGGAGGAGAGCAAGGCCTGGGAACCCCAGACAGCAATGTGGAGAGGGAGCCCAGACGATGAACCCCAGGCTGGAGAGAAAACAACGCCTCTTATGACCACAAACGCTGGCTTTTCTGTGTTCCCAGCACTCACAGACAGATTTGGGCTGAAAGGGACCCTGACTCCCCCATAATCTGGGTGAGAGAACCGGCAAGACCAATGCCCAGAGGTGGCAGGTCTGCAGGGCCAGAGCTGGACCACCACGCCAGTGCCCGGGGCTCAGGCCCGAGTTCTCCAAACCGCTAGCAGGTCGAGCCTTTACACAAGGAGCTGCGACACACGTGTGCGCACACACACATGCAAAACACACACACAAAAACATAATCCCTCATCCATGTACACATACACACACACACACACTCTAAATAAATAAATAAATAAATAAATAAATGAAAATAAAGTCAATTAAAGTCTGCTGCTCGGGCCTTGACATCTGGTCTGAAGTGTGACTTCAGAACTCAACAAGAGCATTTACTCTTTGCGGGGGGCTGTGCTAAAGAAAAATACTTTGAAATAGGTTTCCTGGTAGCTGTGACGTTCTGTCCTTCCTGAGCAAGGGCTGGCAAAGCCAACCATGACCACTCTTCTGTCCACTCTCCAGAGCCTGTCATAGACGCCAGCCGGGGTGACTGCTGTGGTCAGCATGTGGCTCTGCCCAGCACTCTCCACGGCTGGTCACGCGGCAGATGCTCTAATGACTGCCCGCTGAGCCTGGCTCCCTGCTCAACAGGGCAGCGCTGGCCGGCCTTCCAGGTGTGTGAGGCCCCAGGTGAATGGGCCCGGAGGTTACCTTCAGACTCTGTTCCTCCAGGGTCATGGGCAAGCACCAGCAGGGGCTCCCGGGACAGCCTTTCCTGTTCTTGTAGGTGTTTTGTGGTGCTGGGGATGTAGCCCCGGGCCTTGTGCAAGTGCTCAACCACTGAGCTACACCCCAGCCTTGCAGGACTTCTGATCAGCCCTTCCGTGCCTCACTCTAAAGAAAGTGTCTGAGCTGGGTGTGGTGGCACATACCTGTAATCCCAGTACTTGGGAGGCTGAGACAGGAGGACTGCAGATTAGAGACCAGCCTCAGTAACTTAGTAAGACTCACAGCAACCTAACAAGACCCTATTTCAAAACAAAACCATAGCTGGGCATGGTGGTGCATGCTTGTA
>PVJS01024589.1:14962-28615 GCA_004027185.1 Glis glis
AATGCCCCTGGGTTCAATCCCCAGTAAAACACACACACACACACACATACACACACACACACACCATATAAAGGGCCAGGGATGTAGCTTGGAGGTAAAATGCCCCTGGGTTCAATCCCCAGTAACACACACACACACACACACACACACACACACACACCATATAAAGGGCCAGGGGTGTAGCTTGGAGGTAAAAAGCCCCTGGGTTCAATCCCCAGTACCCCCCTCATACACATACAACAAACAAACAAAAAATAAAAAAACCCACCCAAACTAAAGGAAGTGTCTGAGCCAGGTTCAGTGGCACACACCTGTAATCCCAATACTTGGGAGACTGAGACAGGAGGATCCCAGGTTCAAGGCCAGTACATGATAATTTAGCAAGAGACTCCGTTTCAAAATTAAAAAAAGGGTTGGGCGTGTAGCTCAGAGGTAGAGTGTCACTAGGTTCAATCCCCAGACCACCCCCTCCAAAAGAAGAAGAAGAAAAAGAAGAAGAGGAGGAGGAAGAGGAGGAGGAGGAAGAGGAGGAGGAAAAGGGTCTGTCATGAAAAAGACTAAAAAGAGACAGAAACTGGGTGACTTGTGGGGACAGCAAGGCCAGTGAGGGGAAGAAACTTCAAAGCATCCTCAGAGGCACAGAGAGACTTGGCACCAACCATGAAACAAGAGGAACATTCAGAAAGTGACCGCGACCACAGAACGACCAGGCAGAAGGGCTGGAGGAATAGAGGTGACCGTTTTCTAGAAAGTAGGATAAAAGCATAGAGGTGGAAAATAGGAGAGAAAAGATGAGTGGAGGCCAGTTTAGAAAGTTCACACCACAAATGGAAGAATCCCAGAAAGAGTGAATAGAGACAGGGACAGGAGGGGCGGAGGCAGAGAGGGATGGAGGCGGGGAACAGGACACCTCCCAGAACAAAGGACAGGCGGCCTCCTGCACACAGGATGAAAATAGGCCCTGCCGAGGCTCAGCAGGCTCAGCGGTGTCTGTTCTTAGCACACTGGGAACAACGAGATCTGACAAACTTCCAGAGAGAAAAAACAGATCAAATGTCAGGAGCCAGGTGTCAGAGGCGCCCTAGCCTCTCTATAGCAATAGTGAAGGCCAGAGCAGAGGGAGGGAGACCTTCACGATTCTGATGGAAAATGAGTCTCAGCCTAGGCTGCCATACCTAGCAAGGTCAAGGGGAGACACCCATCAAAGGCTTTCAGGCAAGCAATGCCTCCCAAAAGTTTCCTCCCATGAACCTTTCCTCAGGAACAGAGTGGAGGATACCCTCCGCCCCCGCCAAAGAAAAACACACCCAGAGGAACCCTCAACCTGGGAGAGAGGGCTCCACCAAGAAGGGAGTTGGGGTTCCAGGCAGAGAGGGGACCAGGCCAGACCGGAGCCGGCTCCTGGGACTCAGGAGAGGTCTCTGCAAGAAGTGGAGGCCATCTGAGGGTCCAAGTGTGGAAGCAGCAGGCGTGACTGGCGGAGGCCTGGGCTCACTGCAACAGTGCTCCCAGAGAGCCAGACGACCAATCAAGTCCAGGGAAAGTGAAGAGGACACAGTCCAGAAACCTAAGAGCGGCCGGTCCTCGGCCTCCACTGTGAGAGGACGCAGGAAGAGGGAGGCGCCTGGCGGGGACCAGCGGATGCAAGAGCTCTGAATCCTCCTCGGCCAGTGCCATCAACTAAAAACACCCGGAGAAGCAGGGCATGGTGGTGCATACCTGTTATCCTGGTACATGGGAGGCTGATAGGAGGATGGCAGGTTCAAGGCCAGCCTCAGCAACTTAGCCAGACCTTGTTTCAAAATAAAAAAATAAGTCGGGTGTAGTGGTGAATGCTTGTAATCCCAGTACTTGGGAGCCTGAGACAGGAGGATCACAGGCTCGAGCCCAGTCTCAGCAACTTAGTGAAACCCTGCTTCAAACTAATAAAATAGGGTTGAGGGTGTAGCCTGGAGGTAGAACACCCCTGGGTTTAATCCCCAGTACCAAACAAACATAATAATAATAATAAAATAGGGCTGGCGGTGTAGCACAGAGGTAGAGCACCCCTGGGTTAAATTCTCAGTACCACAAAACAAGAACAAAACACACCTGTAGGAGAAGAATCAAGCGAGCTCCGGAAGCAGTTACTCAGATACGGATTGCAAGCAGCGGCCTGGCGAAGGAGCACGGTGGGGAGGATCTGAGTTGCGGCACACCTGAAGAACCAGCTGACGTGTTAACCTTTAGCCACTCCTGTGGGGCTCTGAGCAATAGCAAAACCAAGAGACCCAGGCCCCAGCCCAGGCCGCGGAACCCGGATCTCTCCAGGGGAGGGCTGGGGCCAACACTGTTCATAAGCTCCTCAGAAGGTGCTAATGTGGATCGCAGGACTTACTGTACTGACTGCGAAGTGCAGGGCCTGCAGGTTTAGGGTTCAATCCCCGGTATCACAAAAAAAAAAAAAGGGGCTGGGGTGTAGCTTAGAGGTAGAGCACCGCTGGGTTTAATCCCCAGTGCCACAAAAAACAGAAACACTGGGCCAAACCTAGTTGCTTGCTGGCCACTGAAACACCCAATGGCTCTGCAAAGCCCATTCAAACACTACCCTGTCCCCAGACCCTGGTAGGGCCCTCGGCCATCTGTGCTACCTTCACAGTTGCTCCATAGCCTACCGGCCCCTCTTCTTTGGGCCACTGTCGCCCCCCCCCCCTCCGTACTGGGCAATGAATCCAGGAGTTCTCTATTACTGAGCTACATTCCTAGCTCTTTTTATTTTGGGACAGGTCTCATTAAGTAGCTGAGGCTGGCCTTGAACTCAAGATCCTCCTGCCTCAGCCTCCAGAGTATCTGGATTCCATGCCTAGTACCACAAAAATAAGTAAATAAATAAAGTAAGTGCACCATTTGGTAGAGTTTGGCCTATGCATATGCTCTTGAAACCACTGCCTCCGGTACCCTCTGGGTCCTTACCACCCCCAGCAACCACTGACCTGTGTCAGCACCTAAACTTTTTTTTTGTGTGGTACTGGGGATTGGACCCAAGGGCAATCTACCTCTGAACTACACCCCCAGCCCTATTTTATTTTTTATTTTGAAACAGAGTCTCACTAAATTGCGGAGAGCCTCACAAGGTTGCCGAGGCTGGTCACGAACCTGCGATCTTCCAGTTTCAGCCTCAGCCTCCCACGTACTGGGATTACAAGCGTGCACCACCATGCCCAGCTCAGCATCTAAGCTTTCATGCACATGAGTCATATGGTATGTGTTCTTTCTTTGTCTGGCTTTTTTTTTTTTTTTTTGCAGTACTGGGGATTGAACCCAGGGACGTTGTACCTCCGAGCTACACCCCCGGACCTATTTTTTATCCTTTATTTTGAAACCAGGTCTCACAAAGTTGCGGAGGGCCTCACTGAGTAGCTGAGGCTGGCCGCGAACCCAGATCCTCCGGTCTCAGCCTCCCAAAGTATTGGGATTACAAGCGTGCGCCACCACGCCCAGCTTTTGTCTGGCTTCTTGACTCAGCATAATTAATTCATCAAACTTGTACAGCTTCCAGCTATGCCTTTGAGTAGCTTGATCTGGTCCGCACTCACCAAGGCTCTGAGCTTCTTTCCAGCCTTTTTTCTCTCTGCATCTCAATGAAGATCACTGCTGTGGCTTCAAATGCACTCATCCTTTTCCATGCAATGTCTACTCTGCCATTAATCCTATCCAGTCCATTTTTCATCTCAGACATTGCGACTTTTATCCCTACAAGTTTGAGTTTTCTAAAAAACATGCTGGCCGGGCGTGGTGGAACACGCTTGTAATCCCAGTACTTGGGAGGCTGAGACTGGAGGAGCACAGGTTCATGGCCAGCCTCAGCTACTTAGTGAGTCCCTCTGCAACTTAGTGGGACCCTGTTTCAAAATAAAGACTAAAAAACAGGGCTGGGGGTGTAGCTCAGAGGTAGAATGCCCCTGTGTTCAATCCCCAGTACTGCAAAACAAAACAAACAAAACAAAAACATGCTGGATCTTTCCCTCTCCCTCCCTCCCTCCTTCCTTTTGTGGATCTAGGGCTCAAATCTAGGGGCACTCTACCCCTGGACTACATCCCAGTCCTTTTTATCTTTTGTTTTGAAACAGGGTCTCGATAAGCTGCCCAGGCTGGCCTGTCTCAGACTCCCAAGTACTGGGATTACAGGCGTGCACCACCAGGCCTTGATCAATCCCCAGTCTACCCATGTTACCATCTGTAACATTCCTGGGTCAGCTTCTATTGATGGGCTCCTCCCCCCACATCGCAGGTCCTATTTTCCTGCCTGGTAAACTTTGGACGCCAGACAGGTGGCTTCTACCTTGTTCCTGTTGGATGTTCTGTAGTTTTGTTCTGAGACACTACTAATTTACTTAGAGCTGATTCTTCTGAGTACTGCTTTTAACTTTGGTAGGCAGGACTGGAGTTGCATTAAGCATAGGGCTTATTCTGCGTCATAACTGAGGAAAATCCTCCCCAATCTATGACCCACTTGTGGGTGGATGTAGCTTAGGAGGGTTTCCATCCTGGGTGGTGGGTTTGGGAATTACTAAATTGCCCAGGCTGGCCTCGAACTTGTGATCCTCCTGCCTCAGCCTTCCACGCTGCTGGGACTGCAGGCACCCACCCCGCACCTGGCTGTCCTTGAGTTCTCATGTGTCTGTCCATCTGTCTGCCCATCCATCAGTCCGTCTTCTTCTTTGGATGCACTTCACAGTGGTGATAGACATCAGCACCCTTCCTTCCTAAATACTTCACCATGCAAATCATTAACTGGAGCCCAATATTTAAGGTTTTTTTCTTGAGGTAAAATTTACATACCACAAATGTGCAAATCTCAGGCATGCCATTCCCTGAGGGTTTTTCTTTTTAATGTGTGTGAGGTACTGGGGATTGAACCCAGGGGCATTCTACCTTCGAGCTACACCCCCAGTCCTATTTTTTATTCTTTGTTTTGAAACAAGGTCTCACAAGGTTGCAGAGGGCCTCACTAAGTAGCTGACGCTGGCTGTGAACCTGCGATCCTCCTGTCTTAGCCTCCCAAGTACTAGGATTACAAGCGTGCGCCACTACACCCGGCTTTTTTTTTTTTTCCCCCACACCCGGCTTTTGAAATAGGGTCTCATTAGGTTAATTAGAGTCTCACTACTTGCTGAGGCTGTCCTCGAACTTATGATCCTCCTGTCTCAGCCTCCCAAGTACCAGGTTTACAGGCGTGCGCCACCATGCCCAGCGATTCCCTGAGTTTTAACAAACCCTGTGCAGGCAGCCTTGTGCTCCCGTGCCAGCCATTTCCTCGCAGCCGGATCTGATTTCTGACACCAGTGATTCATTTCATTTCACTGTTCTGGAATTTCACATGACTGGGGCCAGGCAGGAGGGATGTGTGCACGGGTTTCTTTCCTCAGGATGCTGACTGTGGGACTCGACTGTGCTACTGTGTTAGTTTCTTTGTCTCTGGCTCATCTGTTTTTATTAGCACACTGCAGTCCCCACCACTGTCCCTAAGTCACAGAACTGAGGGTGGAAGGTGAGAGAGGCTAAGAGGTGCCCGTGGGCCTCGAGGAGGCTCGGTGGGGGACCAGGGCCATCTGGTGGTATGCCTGTGGCCCTGCCCCAGCACCTCCCCACCACAGGCTTCCTGCTTGGCATCTGGTCTCCTCTCTGGCTTGTCCTCCATTCCTGCCTTTGGCTGAGGCCTGACTCATAAAAACCTTCCTCCCTGGGAGCTGAGGTGTTGGTGGGCATTCTAGGAACACGGCACCTGCTGCTTCCCAGGCAGAGACGTCCCAGCCCTGCACTCCGCCAGCCGCCCTGCAGCTAAAGGCACAGCAGGTCAGGACCACCTGTCCCTCCCAAGCCACAGGAGGACGGCACTTCCGGGTCACCTGCACTCGGTCACTAAGGACAAACCCAACAAGACAGCAGACCACAGCGAGCAGAGCTGTGCAGAGCTGAAGGCCCTTCTCAGCCCTTGATGTCACGCGCCCTGGGCCGCCCCGTCCAATACAGCAGCCATGAGCCACATGGGCGCCTGAGCACGGAAATGAGCCTGTCCCAGCTGAGCTGCACTGTCCGTGAAAACGCACACCGGCAGGACTTCAAAGACTTAGTACAAAATAGGTAAACAGATAAAATGAGACTTGGTAGTTTGTTTTTGTGTGTGCTAAGAACTGAACCCAAGGCCTCACATGTTAGGCAAGTGCTATGCAGCCAGCTAGACCCTGTCCCCTCCTTGGTAATTTTAAACTCTTGTGGTTACATGTTGAAATGATAGTATTTTGGATATATTGGATTAAATAAAATATATTATCAGACCTAATTTTGTCCATTTCCTCTTGCATGGCACTGTTAGCAAACAGAAGAGTCTCCGTGTGGCTCCAGAACCCTGTCCTCGCTGTTCCATGTCTACGCCCCATAAGTACCTACCAGCTCACTGGGATTTGACTAAAGACAGGGTGACCTCCAGATGACAAAGTCCCACACCGCATGCCGTGTCCCTATCCACGTGCTCCTGCTTTCCTGCCCTGGCTTCCATCCTTGGGCTGTGGCCTGGCGCACCGTGCTCACCGGGACAGAAAGCAGACCATCCCTATGTTTCTGGACCTCCAGCCAGACTCTGGAAAATGCCAGGCCCCGGTGGATGGCTCTGCCTGGGCGGCCATGGGGCCACCCGCCTGATACGCAGCTCACTAGCTCCCCTAAGCCCAGCGCGCCCCTCGCTCAGCTGCCTCCCCCTCATCCCCTCCAGGTTTGGTTCAGCAAGGGCCCCTCCAGCTCTGGCTCCTGCCTCCTCGCCCCTCACACGGCTGCTCCCAGGGAATCATGTGAGCCCCGGGCAGGCTCCTTTCTCACACACTCAGACCAGGCCACTTGCCCGGTGTCACAGTTGTCGGCGGTGTCAAGGTAAAGTGTCCCTCCGGCTCCTGGACCAGGCCTTCTGGCCTGGCTCATGCCTCACGTTCCCTCTGCTCTGCTCGGAACACACTCTCACCTGCCACACTCCACTCGCCTCCAGGCTCTTCACCAACATGCCCCTTGGAGACCCCTCTGGCCACCTCCAGACCCTGGCAGCATTCCCGCCCCAGCCGGCTCCCTGCACTCTGCCCCCAGCTCCAGAAGTACATGGACACAGCTTCCCCTTGGCAGCCTGGAAGGGTCCCCGGAGGGGACTGCACCTCTGGCCTCGAGGATGAGGCTTGAGGAGGCCCGGCCCCGCCGTGGACCTGTGCCAGGGGCCAGCTTTCCTCACTTACAGAAAGAGGTGCCAGTAACACATTTTCCAAGGTCTCCTGCTAGCTCAAAAATTCTTCGTGTGGGTGTAGGGCAAGGAACACCAGCAGGGATTCTGATTTCTATGGCTGGGAGGTCAGAGGGGTGCCCTGGAGCAGAAGGGCTGCACAGTGACCCACAAAATATGGGTCCTTTGCTGGGTGTGCTGTTGCGTGCTTGTAGCCGCAGCTACTGGGGAGGCCAAGGGAGGCAGGAGAATCATTTGAGCCCAGGAGTTTGAGCCCTGCCTGGGAGCATACAGAGACGCTGGCTCAACCGAAACAAGGGCTGGGATGCAGCTCAGTGGTAGAGTGCTTGCCTAGCACACCCAAGGCCTTGGGTTCAAGCCCTAGCACCACACATGCACAAAAACAGTCCTTTGTAAAATGTACATATTTTTCTCCCTGATTACTTAAAAAAAAATCCAGCCTAATATGGGAAAATATGGAGAATAGAAATGAGTATTTTAATCACTTGTAGTCCCTTGAACAAAAAATAGTAATCTCTGTTGTAGTCTCTTCTAGGTTTTTAGTGGGATTTCATTGTTTTGTTTTACAAACTTGGAACTAGCCTTTAGACACAGTGCTGGACAACACCATGCGCCACGGGAAGGGAGGTGAACGTGAGGCGGGGCAGGGCCCGGGCGCTGTGCACACACCCCACTTCATCCCGGTGCCAGTTTGGGGGACAGATCACCCTCCTGCTCCCCAGGAAGAGGCCAAGCAGGGAAGGCTGAACTGCTTGTGTGCTGAGTGGAGAGGCCGACTCCACAGCAGCCACGCACCCGCCAGAGCAGCCTCATCAAGACTCCAACTGTGGCCTAAGTGGCCACCGGAGTCCGCCCTTCGTTATTTGTAATACTGTGACCACAGTAACTTGAGAAGGTTTTCACCACGGGAGTGAGGCCACACCTGCTTTCTTCACCACACAGGCTGATTCACTGCATGGGTGTGACACGGTCACTACTGTTCATAATGCAACGTGTTTGCCCTGGAACATTTCTTAATACTTTTTTTATTTTTTATTTGGAAATAGGGTTTTGCTATGTTGCCTTGAACTTGTGATCCTCCTGCCTCAGTCTTCTGAGTTGCTGGAATTACAGGCACACACCACCATGCCTGGCTATCTTTATTCAGGCCCACAGTGTTGTGGAAGATCACATTGTCAACTCTGCTGGCTTTAGAGGTGCCTCAAATATGGACAGAAAATTCTCTAACTGAAACAGAAAATTCCAATCTTGTAAGATGCTAAATACAACTATAAATATTTCCTCCAAATCCTTCCAAGTGTTAGCAAGTCTGAAAACTGAGTCATTTGTTTTCAGTATTTTGTTGAAACTTCACCCCAAAACCACTACAAGAGGGAGGTTATACCAGAGAATAGGAAACAAAAATAAAGAAGCTGCTGCTGATTTTAAAAGCTCTCCGCTGCCTCACCTCACGTGTCCTTGGGCATCTGTTCCCTGCTTCCATCTCCGCTTCAACTGCAGATGCGTTTTGTGTGCAGGCTCGGAAGGGCAAGCGCAACACGTGGGGCTGTGTCCCAGCTCTGCCATCTGCTAGCAATGAGGCCTCAGGCCATTTTCTGAACCTCCTCTGTCGAGCAGGGCTGGGAATAGCCACTTGAGCTGTCTGTCACGAGGACCGGAGGGAAAGGTGTGCTCACAGCACTGAGGCCGCACGGGGGTGGGAGGGTCTGTTACAGCCCCTTGTCACCTCTGATCCCAGCGGTCAGTCCCAGGGGCCCAGGAAGGACCACGGGGAGCCTCGCAGGGCACCTGGGGGCAGGCTGGGGAAAGGATGAGGCGAGCTACATGAACGCGCCAACCCTCTCAACAACCTGCAAACCAGGCCTGGAACTGGCATGGCTCTGTGCCAGGACCCTGCAGACGTGCAGCCCAGTGTTCCCATGTGTCTCTCATAGATACGTCATGTGACGAATATTGCTTGGAGCTATCAGAGGAATGCCACTTTCAAGCAAAGCACTGTGCATAAAAATGTGCGAAACAAACAATAAATTCACGAAATAATAGATGAAGTACAGAAAAACAAGAGAAAATCAACAAAGCTAAAAGATGAAGCTGGGCGTGGTGGCACACACTTGTAATCCCAGTACTTGGGAGGCTGAGACAGGAGGATCGCAGGTTTGAGGTCATCCTCAGCTACTTAGTGAGGCCCTCCACAACTTAGTGAGACCCTGTTTCAAAATAAATAATAAAAAATAGGGCTGGGGGTGTAGCTCAGAGGTAGAATGCCCCTGGGTTCAATCCCCAGTACCGCAAAAAAATAAAATAAAAGATAAAAAAAATAGGGCTGGGGGTGTAGCTCAGAGGTAGAATGTCCCTGGGTTCAATCCCAGTACTGCAAAAAAAAAAAACCACAAAACTAAAAAATGGTGTTTGGAAAAGATTTACAAAATTGGCAAACTATTTGGAATAAGAAAACAAGACAAGCCGGGCGTGGTGGCCCACACTTGTAATCCCAGTACTTTGGGAGGCGGAGACCGGAGGATCCGGGTTCGCGGCCAGCCTCAGCGCGCGCACTCTCTCTCTCTCTCTCTCTCCCCGTCTTTCTCTCTCTCTCTACCTAGTGAGGCCCTCCGCAACTTTGTGAGACCCAGTTTCAAAATAAAGTATAAAAAAACAGGGCTGGGGTTGTAGCGCAGAGGTAGAACGCCCCTGGGTTCAATCCCTGGTACCGCAAAAAAGGAAAAAAAAAAAAGAAAACAAGACAAGACTCAAGTTATTAAAATCAGAAATAAAAGAGGGGACATTACTACCAACTGTATAGAAATGAAAAGGATTGTGAGAATACTATAAATAACTGGATACCAATAAATTAGATAACATAGATGAACAAAATCCAGAAAAGACAGAAATTGCTCATATGGAAACAAGAAGAAACAGAAAATTCAGAGCAGACCTAGAATAAGAGACTGAATCAGTAATTAAAAACAAATAAAAACCAAAACCTTCCCACAAAGAAAAGCCCAGGCCTAAAGGCTATGCTGATAATTCTAAAAAATGCTTAAAAGCTAATCAACACCAATCTTTCACAAACTCTTCTAAAAAACAGAAAAGGAAGAATACTTTCAAATACATTTTATGAGTCCAGCATTACCGTGATACCAAATCCAGTCAAACCCATGCCAAGAAAAGGAAAGCAGTGGGGTGTGGTGGCGCACACCTGTAACCCCAGCTCCAGGACAGCCTGGGACACTTAGGCCTGTCTCAAAATAAAAATTTAAAAGGGCTGGATGTAGCTTGGAGGTAAAATGCCCTTGGGTCTAGGGGGTATGGCTGGAAGGTAGAATGTTCCCCTGGGTTCAATCTCCAATACCACCAAAAAAAAAAAAAAAAGACAAATGACCCAATTAAAAAATGAACAAAGAAAAGGCCGGGCGTGGTGGCACACACTTGTAATCCCAGTACTTGGGAGGTGGAGACCGGAAAATCCGGGTTCGAGGCCAGCCTCAGCTACTTAGTGAGGCCCTCTGCAACTTCGTGAGACCCGGTTTCAAAATAAAGGATAAAAAATAGGGCTGGGGGTGTAGCTCGGAGGTAGAACGCCCCTGGGTTCAATCCCCAGTACGGCACACACACACAAAAAAAGAACAAAGTATTTATATATATAATTCTTGAAAGAAGATATATAAATGATCAATAAACCCATGAAAAAGAGTTTAATATCACTAGTTCTTAGGTAAATGCAAATCAAAACCACTTCATATCTACTAGGATGACTAGAAAAAAACCATGGAAACAAAATTTTGGAGGGGTGAGAATACAGAAAAACTGGAACCTGGCACACTGCTGGTAGCATCACTGCTAAAAAGTGAAGCAAATGACCAGATGACCCTGCAGTGCCAGGTATGGACACACGCCCAGGGGAAGTGAAAACATGTATCCTCCCAAAGGCTGCCACCAATGTGGCAGTATCCACAGCAGCATCCACGGAGCCAAAACGCAGAAACAATCCCAAGGCCCATCAGCCGATGAACCAACACGCAGATGTGGTACAGCCACTCAATGGAATGCTACTCAGTCACGAAAAGGAATGAAGAGCCAGGCGTGGTGGCACACACTTGTAATCCCAGTACTTTGGGAGGCAGAGACCGGAGGATCCGGGTACGCGGCCAGCCTCAGCTCGCTCGCTCGCTCTCTCTCTCTCTCTCTCTCTCTCCCTGTCTCTCTCTCTCTCTTTCTATCTAGTGAGGCCCTCCGCAACTTCGTGAGACCCGGTTTCAAAATAAAGTATAAAAAAATAGGGCCGGGGGTGTAGCGCGGAGGTAGAACGCCCCTGAGTTCAATCCCCGGTACTGCAAAAAAAAAAAAAAGGACACATATTACACGATTCCATTTATATGAAATATAAAAATAGGAAGTCCAAGCCGAGCGTGGTGGCGCACGCTTGTAATCCCAGTACTCTGGGAGGCGGAGACCGGAGGATCCGGGTTCGCGGTCAGCCTCAGCACTCGCTCTCTCTCTCTCCCTCTCCCTCTCTCTCTCTCTACCTAGTGAGGCCCTCCGCAACTTTGTGAGACCAGGTTTCAAAATAAAGTATAAAAAAATAGGGCCGGGGGCGTAGCACGGAGGTAGAACGCCCCTGGGTTCAATCCCTGGTACCACAAAAAAAAAAAAAAAAGGAAGTCCATAGAAATAGGAAATAGAGCTGGTTATGGTGGCGCACCCTTGTAATCCCAGTACTTGGGAGGCTGAGACAGGAGAACTGCAGGTTCAAGGCCAGCCTCAGCAACTTATCAAGGCCCTTGTGCAACTTAGTGAGACCCTGTTTCAAATTAAAAAATAAAATAGGGGGCTGGGGGTATAGCTCGGGGGGGTAGAATGCTCCTGGGTTCAATCCCCAGTATCAAAAAAAAAAAAAAAAAGAAAGAAAAGAAACGAAACAGGAAATGGATCAGTGGCTGTGATGAGCTAAGGTGGGGTTGGGGGTTCCAGGAGAAAAGGGAGTGGCTGCTGATTGGTGAGGGGTTTCTCTATGGGGTGAGGAAAATGTTGTGGAACTGACAGCGGTGACTATTGCACTGGGTCGTACACTGTAAAAGGGTCAATTTTATGGTATCTGAATTATAACTCTTTTTGTTTTGTACTGGGGATTGAACCCAAGGGCATTTTATGTCCAAGCTACACCTCTAAGCCTATTTCTTTCTTTCTTTCTTTCCTTTTTTTTTTTTTTTTTTTTTTGATGGTACTGGGGATTGAACCCAGGGGGCATTCTACCTCCAAACTACACCCCCGCAGCCCTTTTTATTTTTTATTTTATTTTTTTGTGGTAGTGGGGATCGAACCCAGGGGAATTCTACCTCTGAGCTACACCCTCAGCCCGATTTTTTAAAATTTCTTATTTGGAAACAGTGTCTCGCTAGATTGTTCAAAGTCTCACTACTTGCTGAGGCTGTCCTTGAACCTGTGATCCTCCTGTCTCAGCCTCACAAGTACTGGGATTACAGGCGTGTGCCACCATGCCCGGCTTTTATTTTTTATTTTGTAACAGGGTCTCTCTAGGTTGCTGCAAGTCTCACTGTTGCTGAGGCTGGCCTCAAACCTGCATTCTTCTTGTCTAACGCTCCCAAGTACTGGGATTACAGGCATGCGCCACCATAACAGGCTGAATTATAACTCTTAAAAGAAATAACAAGTCGGGCGTGGTGACACACACTTGTAATCCCAGTACTTGGGAGGCTGAGACAGGAGGATCGCAGTTTTGTGGCCAGCCTCAGCAACTTAGTGAGGCCCTCCGCAACTTAGTGAGACCCTGTTTCCAAATAAAAAAATAAAATAGCGCTGGGGGTGAAGCCCAGAGTTAGAAGGCCCCTGGGTTCCATCCCTAGTACCACGGGGCGGGGGGGGAAAAAAAAAGAACATAAAGCTGTTAGAAGAAGCAAAAAGAAAAAAAGGAGAAAGTATTGACAATGAGATAAATATCAAAGGAGTCTACCTGGGTGCAGGCAATGAGAATTTTTTTTTTTTTTTTAGTACTGGGGATTGAACCCAGGGGCATTCTACCTCCGAGCTACACCCCCAGCCCAATTTTATTCTTTTATTTGGAAACAGGGTCTCACTATGTTGCAGAGGGCCTCACTAAGTTGCTGAGGCTGGTCTCGAACCTGCGATCCTCATGTCTCAGCCTCCCAAGTACTGGGATTACAAGTGTGCACCACCATGCCTTGCTGACAATGAAAATTTAAGACTAATAATGGAGCTAAATGCAAGTCAGCTTGCTTTTTTTTGTGTGTGTGGTACCAGGGATTGAACCAGGGGCATTCTACCTCTGAACTATATCCCCAGTCCCATTTTTCTTTCTTTTCTTTCTCTTTTCTTTCTTTCTTTCTTTCTTTCTTTCTTTCTTTCTTTCTTTCTTT